>PVHP010010960.1:18539-46263 GCA_004024765.1 Zapus hudsonius | reverse complement strand
GAGAGAGAGAGAGAGAGAGAGAGAGAGAGAGAGAGAGAGAGAGAGAGAGAGAGAGAGATCTAGGAAACAGCTGTGGTAATCTGGCCATGGGACCTGATCCTGAGATGGTAATGGAAAGGAAGCCATGAACACAAGTTACTCTGAAAGAAGAATGAAAAAGTCATCAGTCATGGTTTAACAAGGAAGCTCCCTGGCAAGATGGGCCAGAGTGGATTGGAGGAGAGCAATTGTGCCCTTGATCTAATAGTCATTCAGTATTTTGTGAAAACTGTGACTTGACTGTGTTCCACCACGTGAAAGGTCTGTAGATTTTATCCACAGAGGAAATGTTCACAGAATGAAATTTACCATAGCTCATCTCTCTTCCCAGCTCTAAAATGAAAGCCTGCACTCTGTTCACCCAAACGCTATTTGTCTGGCTTGAATACTTGAAGTTTCTGTAGCTTTTAAATGAGAAAGGAAGTAGGAATATGATGGCAGGGTGATGGATCTCTGGACTTGGCTCGTATTTTCTCCAGGACTGTCAAAGAGTTGGAAGTCTGCTGGTTAAAGGCATGCATATGTGTTCCTGAGCTCAGAGGCCTGGCCCTAGCCCAGCTGAAGTGCCTTTGAGAGATGACGCACAACAACTTTACTGGTCTGTGCTGGAAGGTTATGGGATGCAGCAATGATTTAATGGCACAGACTGAACACAGTGATGGGGACACTATAAATGCTAGATATGTATTATTCATGCTCCTTGGGCACTCTGCCTTCTGAGATGCACTAATTAGATATTTTATTCTACCACTAAGTATATATCCAATTTTCTTGAAATTTTTTATTAAAATAAAGATTAATGCCCAATTAGTGTTGATATGTGTCCTGATGAATATGCTGTCTTTTTCAGCCTAAACAAAGGAAATGTTAATCTTCCTTTTGTATTCCAAAGATACTGCTGAATTTTCTTTTGTGCTGTATTGAATTCCAATTTTGGTAAAATGGCAATTATAATAGATATACAACCTTCTTGTCTGCATCATTCCCAGCTTAGGGAGGGTCCATCCCTTGCCACATAGTATTCAGGGGGTGCACACTATTTCCACTCTGCCTACATTCCAGTTCCTGAGAGCAGTTCTTTGAGATATGCTCTTTCTACAGAACTTTGGGACAGATCACTGATACTAGCAGATAGTAGTGGTTTCAAGCAGCTTTTAGTGAAGCAGAACAATTACTGTGAACAGCCCTGGTCAGGAAGGTGACAGGAGCGGTAGGTTGTGTAGTTGCCGGGCCTGAAGCTCTGGCTTGAGTCAGGTTAATCTCCTGGATCTGCTTCATTCTATTTAAACTGAGGTTAAGGGCATATGGATTTGAAGAGATAATGGACTTATATGGGCTTATAATAAACACAAGTGAGGGCTTGTATCATTTTTTTTAAGTGTGTGTGTGTGTGTGTGTTACACAGGTGCTCATGTATATGCAGGGGTATATGCATATGTGTCTAGACCAGAGGACAGCATTGGATATTGCTCTTAAGGAAAGCCATCCATCACTCTTGGAGATAGGGTTTCTCATTGGCATGGAGCTTGCCAATTAGGGTAGGCTGACTAGCCAATAACTCCCAGGGATCCCCTGTCTCTATCACCCCAGTGCTGGGATTACAAATGTGATCACCATGACCAGTTTTTTTTTTTTTAACTTGGCTTCTGGAGATTGAATTCAGTTCCTTGTTCTTGGGAGGCAGTCACTCTACCAACTGAGCTACCTCCTAGCCCTATTCTCAAGTTTATGAATACTTCTCCATGAACGCTACCTGTAAAATGATTTAACTGCTATTTAATGATATTTATATCTTCTACCTATCTTTTCTTATTTTAAAATAAAATGATAAATGCTTATTATAAAAAAGGTAGTACAGAAAACTGTTTTTAAACTTTAACTTCCTTAAAACCATAATTCACCATAAATCCTGTTGACCATAGATAACAACTGTTAACCTTTTACTGATGTCTTCGTAGTCATATCCTTCCATAAACCACTCTTCCCCACATATGTAGAGATGTGTATGAGAAGTACATATAAAAGATTCAGTAATTTTTCTTAAAAATGTGTTATTTCTCTTTTCATATTTGTACCCAGAGATTACCATCCTCATCCTTTTTTTCCAAGGTAGGGTCTCACTCTAGCCCAGGCTGACTACTACATAGTCTCAGGGTGGCCTCAAACTCAAAGCTATCCTCCTACCTCTGCCTCTCAAATACTGGGATTAAAGGAGTGCATCACCACTCTCAGCACCATTATCATCTTAATGGCTGTCTAATTTTCATTTGTATTAACATGCCCTCATTTGTATAAGCTAATATTTACTTGGGAACATTTTTCTTTTTTCATAAAGAACACTTCAGTGAATATTTTTGTGCACTCATTTTGTGTTGCAGTAAATTTTCTAAAATATGAAGTAATTGGGTCAAATAGTCTACCAAATTAACCTGTAAATCTATATGGGGTCCAGGTATTTTTTTCTTAATTTTTTATTCATAGCTTCTATAATTATAGACAATAAACCATTATGATTCCCTCATGATCCTCCCTCATATCTCTTCCCCCTCTCAATTAGTCTCTGTTTTGTTTCGGTGTCGTCATCTTTTCCTCCCATTATGTGTAGGTATTATCAGGCACTCTGAAGTCATGAATATCAAGGCCATTTTGTGTCTGGAAGTTTGCATTGTAAGTAGTCCTACCCTTCCTTTGGCTCTTACGATCATTCCACCACCTCTTCCACAATAGACCTGAGCCTCAGGAAGTGTAACAGAGATGTCCCAGTGCTGAACACTCCACTGTCACTTCTTCTCAGCACTATGGTGACTTTTGAGTTATCCAGTGGTCTCTGCCATATGAAAAAGAGAAGCTTCCCTAGACAAGAGTGAGAGTAGCATTATTATATGGGTATGATCATTAAAAAGTGCTTATAAGGCAGTTTGGTAGGTATAATATATACATTTAGCCAGACAACAGCAGGTGTTACTCCCCTAGAGCTCAGTACCTCCCACACCATAGGCTTTTTACTAGGCCTTCAGTACCAGGCATGTATTCCTTCCCATGGAGTGGGCCTCCAGTCCAATTAGAGAACAGTTGGTTTCCCCCACAATAGATATGCCACTATTGCACTAGTTGGCACATTTGGTCTGGCAAGATCCACTGCTGCTCACTACTGTTGATGACTTCTCTCTCCCATAGGGCTGCATGCCGCCATAGCTTTTACCAGCTTTCTGTTAGCTGGTTAATAGGGAGGAGGTTTCCAGCTCAGCTCCAGCTTGATTTCTCAGTGACCTGCAGCCCAAACCTGTGTGGTCTTCAGCAATAGGGTCTTACCATCTTGTTCTGGTGAGCAATGGCCGGTAATGTTTTGGGGCCTCAGGAACCTCTGACACTGAAATCCAGGCAGCTTGTTTTGAATAGATGAGCTGATAATTTTCACTTTAGCCACAGCCTTTGTGTTTTTTATCCCTTTTAATGGTCCCTCCCTCCCTCCCTCCCTCCTTTCCTTCCTTCCTTCCTTCCTTCCTTCCTTCCTTCCTTCCTTCCTTCCTTCCTTCCTTCCTTCCTTCCTTCCTTCCATACATCCTTCATCCCTTTCTTTCTCCCTGTTTCTTCCTTCATGCTTTCCACTTCTTTAGATTGGTAAGTCAAATACTTTATTTATTCATTTAAAAATATTTTATTTATTTGTAAGCAGAGAAATACAAATAGAGCAAGAGCAAGAAAGACAGAGGGAGGGAGAGGGAGAGGGAGAGGGAGAGGGAGGGAGGGAGAGAGAGAGAGAGAGAGAGAGAGAGAATAGAGAATATGGGCAGCTTCTAGCCACTACATGCAAAGGAACTCCAGATGCATGTGCCACTTTGTACTGGGCCATCAGGCTTTGCAGGAAGGTGCCTGTAACTGCTGATCCTTCTCTAATGCCCCCAGAATACTTTAATAATGTTCTAATATTTCAGCTGATAAAGTTATTGTGTATTTGCTATTTGCTTTGCTATATAAGGACAATATTTACAATTTAACTCAACTTCCTTTTTTATGTGTTCAAAAGTTATATTTGCAGAACTGTATTATAAAGAGTTGAAATGATACTAGATTTAAAGAACTTCATTATGGGACTCTAGGTAAGGCCAGGTGAGGGAGCTCTGCTTGGCTCCCCACAAGCCCATGTGCTCCACAATCATGCCCACTGACCCCGGGTTCCAGGCCAGAAGGCAGTGAGAGAGCCTGAGAGAGCCAGGATCAACCCAATTCCACCAGCAAGACTTTAGATGATGGCTGACATTCTGGCAGGAGACAAAGCACACCTAGCCTTCACACAGGGTCCAAATGAAACCTATGAGAAAGTGATGAGACAAACAGGAGACCAATCACCACAGCAAGTCTGATAACACATGAAAGGTCAATGGAGACAGACACTAACAATGCCCAACACAACCCAGGGCTAAGATCCAGAGATACTTAAGATCTCAACAACAAAGCGAACTTAAAACTCACCCACTATGACTCAGGGAACTGAGTAGAAGAGGGTGCAGAAAGAATGTAAGAGCCATGGTGGGGGAGAATATCCAGAGACATTGTCCCCGCTCAGCAACAATGCACAAAGGAAGAAAAAAAAAACAGAAAAAAAAACTGGCTCCTTCTGGTGCAGTTCATAACCCCCAACCTATGGACAGACCCAGTATGCGCACTGAGAAAGGACCCCAGTGGGTAGAGGACAGAGAGGAGGGAAATGGGGACACCTTCACAAGATTTGCTCATACAATGTATATACTTATTCATAATAAATATATTAAAAATAAAATAAAATAAAGAATTGCATTATGTTAATAGCAATATGTATTGAAACACATACAAGAATTAAATATAAATCATATAAATTTAAATTTTTTGAGTAAATTTCATGCACTTAAAATTTTGTTTTCCATCTTTGACATTTTTGTTTATATAATATGGGTTTTTCATTATGGCTGTGTAGGTTAGCCTTTCCAGCCACGGTGTACAGCAGCATATGAAGAAGCAGTTCCCATGCCCTACCACGGCTTTTCCTCTGTCTTTGCCTGCAGCCTTGTAACTTAAGTGAGCTGCTTTCACATGGCCGTTTCCATTTTCATCCCCTGATGACTAGTGATGCTCAGCAATTCTTTAAACACCTCAGGGCTATTTGTATGTTTTCTTTTTTAGAAGGGTCAATTTCATTCTTTGCCTATTTTTCTGTGTTTAAGTTTTTACTTCTAATTTGCAAGCGGTGGAGGGGGTAGTGAGGGAGAGAGAGGCAGCACATGGGCATGGCAGGGCTTACTGCTACTGCAAATGAATTCCAGACACAGGCTCCACTTTGTATATCTGGCTTTACATGGGTGGTGGGGAATTGATCTCAGGCTGTCAGACTTTGCAACCACTAAGAAATCTCTCCAGCCCAATATATTTAATCAGAATTCAGGGTTTTTGCTGTTAGGATTATTTTTTTTGGGGGGGTTGTGCTGTGGATTGAACTCTGATCCTTACTGAATGCTAGGTAAGAATTCTACCACAGAGTCACATTCATCCAGCATGTTTTCAAATGGACTTGTTTTTGGTATTAAAATTTTAAGTTTCTTATGTATTCTGGATGATAAGCTATTATCAGATATATAGTTTGCAATTCTTTTCTCCTCCTGAGGCTGTTTCTTTATAGCATTGAGTCTTTGGTTTCCAGATGCTCTTTTATCTTTGTTTCCTGGACTTTTTGGGTCTTATGCAAAAGATCCTTGCCAATTTCAGAGTCCCAAAGTCCTGAAAACCTATAGATTTTCTTCTTGTAGTCTGATAGTTCCAAGTCTTATATTTAAGTATGATACATCAACCAGAAATCCCACTGTGTTTGTATCCAGAAGAGAGGGACTCAGCATGTTGTAAAGACATCTGTATTCTTAAGTTTATGATAGCACTCTTCATAGTAGCCCCAGAATAGTATCAGCCTAACTGTCCCTTAACTGAGTATGTATTATATATATATATATATATATATATATATATATATATATATATATATATGCATGTGTATATCACATGTCATTTATATGGGCACACACACACACACACACACACACACACACACACACACACACACACACACCATTCAGTTCTGAAAAAAATGAGGCCCTATCATTTGTGACCACATGATAGAACTGGAAAACAGCATGTCAAGTGAAATAAGCTAGGAGAATTCAGGCAGAAATTCTTCAAGGTTGATGGTCTCAGTGTCGCATCCCAAGAGAGTGAAGGCAAACCCCACAAATCTTCTGAAGGCCTAGGTCTGCAAGTTCAATATCATCTCTCTTATATTCTTCTGGTCAGAGACAGTTACAAAGCCAGTGGAGATCCAAGGAAACAGATTTCACCTTTTGGAAGGAGACGCAACAAAGTCTAATTGCAGAAAGATGTGCATATAATATGGGAAAAATTTAGGATCATCTTTTGAAATCCACCGGAAGGGAACTGTACAAAGAAAGATTTGGAAGTAAAAGTGATTAGCAGTAAGAAGATAGGTTAAGATCCTACTTTTGGAAGACACAGCCCATCCTGCTGTTCCATGGGGAGCACCTCAGTGCTTTCAATAGTTCATGGACTCCATTCAGGCAGAACCACGTCAGTCTTTGGATGCTGTTGGGAAATGGTGATTCAGTTGTGATGTCAGTGCTCCCATACTGAAGTGCAATGTTCTAGATCAATGAAAGATAAGCAGTTTAATGACAGTCTGAATATGTTGTTTACCTTCACATTCTGGTGTTAACGTTTAGCAAAATGGGTTGAAAAGCAAAAAAGCTGCCTAGGTTTCAAATTCGAATGTGTCCTTAGTATAAAATCAAGGATCACACATAATCAATGACATTTTATTTTTAACCCTAGTAAAGCCATTATAGACTCACTGGATGTTCCAACATAGACTCATGTTTCTTTCTGTAATCAGTTAAGTTAGACTTAAAGCAAATAGTCTTTTTATTTTATAATTTGAAAGGCATAGGAATATTTTTTTATCAAAATACTGGATTGCTATAGTGTCTGAAATATCACCATGCTTGTTTTCTTGTTTTGTACTTTAAAAATAAGTCTTAATATATGAATTTGGGAATATTCTTAAATCTCCCCCTGTCACCATCATAGTCATTAGATGAGATCCTAACTTCACTGCACATGTCCATGTGTGTATGAAAGGAGCTGATAGTGTGGGTGATACGCTATTTAATTTTATTTTATTGCTTGAATTTTCTGGTTGTTTTATCTAATATATTCTTAGTCATGTAGTTCAGAAGTTATATCCTCAGACTAGGAAATCAAGTGTGGCTCTATATTATTCTCAGAGTAGTAAACTAAAAGCAGAAGTCACCCAAGTTGAGGGGATATTCCTGCTCTGTGAATGTCACAGTAGCAAATTAACAACAGTTGTCTCTTTGTCTTCAGTGGAAGTTGTTGGATAAAAACCAAGGCTCAGGGAACTGAGCGGAAGAGGGGGCAGAAAGATTGTACGAGCCATGGTGGAAGAGAGTATCCAGAGACATGGTCCCCCTCAATAACAACATACAAAGGGGGGTGGAACCTGGTTGACTCCTAGGCTATACATAACCCCCGACCCCATGGACTGATCCAGACTGCCCATGGAGGAGGATATCCAGCTGATTGGGGACAGGGAAGAGGGAAGTCAGGAAATTGGGGACCTCAACAAATTATTTGCTCATTCAGTGTATCTAATTATGGCTAATAAAGATATAATTTAAAAAGGCTGGTGTGAACTTTGCTGGGATTTTGTGACATTGAATTGATAGGGATATATAATGAGTTAGGTTGGGGGGCTCATGTTAACTTTGAAAAATACAGAGGTGGAAAAAGCACTGTTAGGTTCCACAGAGTTTAGATGTTATTGAAGGTTGTAATTATGGAGGTGAAGAAAGGAGGATGCGGAAAGGAACATGTGGACAGGAGATTGATTGGAAAGTGGAAACATATAGGAGTTGTGCATGGGAAGGGTGCCAGGGAGGTCATGGTAGTAGATGGGGTGGAGAAAACTACAGAACCAACTTCAAATCCAACTGAGTGGTATACGAACATAAGCAAAACCATCATGGAATCTATGCATGAGTGAAGATTTTTTAAGGCACTAAAAGTAATGTCAAAATTGAAAAAAGTTAACTCTAACATAAGCATGATTTAAAAAGGCAAAACATATTAAGTGAATATCAAATCTACAAAGTCAGTATGTATGCTTTATGGGATGGGTTTTGAATTGTTCCCTCCCCGCAATGTTTCCTTGGCAACTGGGAGGTGCAGGTAGCACCTAGCTAGCTAACAAGATTTGGAGATCTATTTCACCTAGCTGAACCAATCGGCTCGTCTCCTTGATTTCTTACTATTATTGTTCTGTCAGTTACATTTTTTTTCTTGCTTTGTGGTTACCATGAGGCTAACAAAACGGAATTTTATGATTATAATAAGCCATTCTGAAACGTTTGTGCCTTAAACATTGATGATAAAGATAGAAAAGAAATGGGAGAGAAGAGGGAGGCGTAGAAAACTTCTACATTTATATCCACTCATTCCTCACATTTTGAAATTTTGATATTTTACATCTTTCCATGTTGTCTATATTAGCATCGGGGTGTGTCTTCTGCCCAGGGTTGGCATCAGTCCAGAGACCTCATCTATAGTTACTGATCTGTTGTCAGAAGCCATAGGATTCCATCTCATACTACCTCCTGGTGGTGGAGAGACTCACCTTAGGCTCCACAAAGCTCAACAATTACCTACACCTTGTTCCCCATAATGGACAATAACTCCTCCATGTCGTGCTCAGCACTGCCACTGCCTGCTGCTGTGGTGTACTGGTTTGTAACCAGAGGTAAAGTGATACAGAATACTCTGATGTTCCCCCCGGGCCTCAGGTGTCTGCCACCTGAGGTGTATGGACCAGGACAGGTCCATACACCTATCTGTGGACATTGCCTAGTGGAGGAACTGTTAAGATCTGATCTGCCCTGTCTTGGGATTTACGGGCTGGGTAGAGGTCCAAGGGAAGGTCCTCCCTTGCAATGTAAGGAATATTTCTCCACACTGTGCTGCCCAAGGCAGGGAGAAAGTCGAATGAGAGTTGTCCTTTGACTGACACGTTAATGTTGTGGGGCTCTGGATGGGCTTAGAACTCCCCAAGCCAGTGGTTCTGAATGAACTCTCCAACCACCAAACCACTCATTTTCAAGTTTATGTTTATGATCAGCAGATATGAACAAGGGTAAATCATGAAGGATTTATTTTAAGAGAGAGCAGAAGCAAGACCCCTCTGCCTCTGGGCAGTTGCCATAAGGCTGGGTCCATGAGCTCTGAAGGACTCGGTTTTACCTTGAAGACCTGGTACAAGGTTCTAAACCGAAGCCCTAGACTGATTTCCCAGTTCTTCCCAAAAGCAGAAGGAATCTTACTCCACACTGAGCTTCCTGAAGTTGATGGGGAAGGACTGAGAAAGTCTCTCCTTTCTGCCTTTTTAATGTGTCTTTTCTTACTATTCTAAAACCAAGCAGTGTGGTCGTGGTCTCTCACTGGGTTCCTTACCTCTTGCATCAGTGGCTTTGGTGTGAATTGTTGTTTAAAATTGATGGCTCTGTGGACACATCACTCTTCTGTCTCCTTGCTCGGCCTCTTTGTGGAAATTTGTTGTATTACAAGGCAGTAATAAGACATTTGACAAATAAAGCGTATTATAAGCCTCTTAGGGAGCCAAAATATTAGGTAGTCCTGTGATATTGGCTGATAATTTATAACTGGGCATTATGTCAAACCATGATTATTACAGAACATCTTATTAACCAATAAAATATTCATTATTTTAAAAGCATGCAAATTTTAGATTATTCTATGAATAATTTGCTCATATCTCTGTTTATCTTTTGTTTTAAAATTATTTATTTATTTATTTGCAAGGAGAGAGAGAGAGAGAGAGAGAGAGAGAGAGAGAGAGAGAGAGAGAGAGAGAGAGAATGGGCTCACCAGGGCCTCCAGTTGCTACAAATGAATTCCAGATCCGTGCTCCACTTTTGTGCATCAGGCTTTATATGGGGACTAGAGACTCAAACAAGGGTTCTTAGGCTTTGTAGGCAAGTGCCTTAACTGCTGAGCCATCTCTCCAGCCCCTGTTTATCCTTTTATAATAACAGTGTTGCTGGAATGGGGATGGTAAGTTTGTGATCACTTCTAATTTTTTGTTTCTAAATATGAGTATTCAAAAATGTAAAAACCATTTGAGGAATGTCAATACTGTTTCTCTTCCCAAAGAAGAGCAGAAAAACTGATTGTTTATAATATTATAGCTTTCTCTTCTGAAATTCAAATGTGTTAGTCTCAGAGGAGAACAACATATCATTCCCCCAAATGATATAGAAAATATCTTTTAAAAACTTTAAAATTTTTTCCAGGTGTGGTGGTGCACACCTTTAATCCCTGTACTTGGAAGGCAGAGATAGGATGATCACTGTGAGTTTGAGGCCAGCCTGAGACTACATAATGAATTCCAGGTTAGCCTAGGCTAAAATGAGACCCTACCTTGAAAAACCAAGAAAAAAATTAAAATTTTATTAAACTGGCTTATACAACATAATTTTTATACAACTTTGACCATACTTCCCCTTTCTTCTACTACCCTCCCCTTTCTCCACTCCAAGTCTACATATCATAGAAGGACTCTTAAGGTGGACTGGACACTACTATTTGTCCTCAATAGCACCTCACTGCATATAAGTTCTGGACTGGACACTATCGTTTCCATGGACAGGGGTTGGACTGATGAAAACGCAAAGTGAAGTGGTTCATACATTGACTCATGGCATCATTTTTCAACTGCTTGGAGGAGGAAAGATGGACATGATCACTGTAGATAGGTCCCTTAACGTGTGAAATGCCTGTGGAACTCCTGTAGCTGCTAAACACTGTTTACTGGGAAGGACATTGAGTAAAGTGCTGTCTGCTTTGCAAAAGTGCTTCTGCTAATCAGGCAGTGATAGAGGTGTGCTTGGTTAACGGGAGATTGGATGAGCATTCAGTTCTGTTTAGCAGACATTGAAACTTTGAAAAAGTTGCCCTAGCAGGTCAGTGGTAGCAGCTTGAGCAGACCCAGAGAGACAGATTAGGAGGGGACAGTAGTCACTCCCAGTCATAGTCTCCTTCAGATCAATCACAATGGTCACAGGCTGTCTTAAGCCTTAAAATTATGGGCTCAAACCCCTTCTTGTCACTATAATACTGACATTGGTCTCATAACACCAGGTGTTCCCAAAGTTTTATTTCACCTTCTTAGTTTCATCCCTGTTTATCTACACAGATTTTTAAAATGGAGCACTTTAATTTGTCTCAACCCTTTGAATTTCTGATGTTCCGGCAAAAAAAAAAAATAAAAAAATAACCAAAGAAATACTTGAAAAGCTGGAAGATATGAGCAGTAAGGAGGAGCATAAATTTCTAAGCGAGATCATTAATTCCTGGTGAATTTCAAATTGATTAGCCTTCACTCAGGAGGACAAGGCTGGAGGAAAACTTTAATCATTTGGCTAGAATATCTTAGCAAAATTGTAAACTTGTATCATCTGATGATTTACAGTTTTTAATAATTCCTCATGGTGGTCCACGTGGGTTAGAGTAGATATGCTCTCAGAACTTATGATTGTTCTGAAGGTAACATTTCCCAAGAGAATAGCAGGTGCCAGACAGTCTAGGCAGGGCTTCGTATGCATTAACTCCTGTCCATTTATAAAGATATTTCTGTCACATTATTTACTGATTCAGCCCATTTTATTTTATTTCGACTTTAGATTTTTTTGTTTGATATTCATTATTTCTTCTCTTTCAGCTCTTCTCTATGCAACTATTTTTGGAAATGTCACCACAATTTTCCAGCAAATGTATGCCAACACCAACCGATACCACGAGATGCTGAATAATGTTCGGGACTTTCTGAAACTCTATCAGGTCCCCAAAGGCCTTAGCGAACGAGTCATGGATTATATCGTCTCAACATGGTCCATGTCTAAAGGCATAGACACAGAAAAGGTACGGATTATGGTTACCATTATTATTAATATACTGTTTAAATAGGACTTTAGATGCATGCGACTTTCTCACAGAATTGCTTTCTAAATGGTACTCTGTATTTTGTGATACTTCAATCCATCATGCTTATTGAGTGCTTAGAAGGTGTAAGCACTCAACCATTAATCATTTATCATCACTGAGTACCAGTCATGATACTCAATTGAGAAAATTGAGTTCCTGGAAACAACTCATGATTCCATGTATGCAGGAAACTCTCATTTTCACTCAGTAATATGCCACATGCCCTTAGTTCCCAACAGCTGCTATTTCTCCTGCTCTATCTTGATTTCTCCTTTGAATTTTTTAATTTAGAAATTAGGGAGAAACTTCCATGCTATAAATAAAAAAAAATGTGCCTTCTATGATATCTTCCTCTAACATTTCTCCCTTCCCATATGTATTAGAAAGTATCTGTGATCCTTAATTTTCCCTCCTGGTCTCCCACACACATAGTAAAGGGATTACCCACTTCTTGCAGTCATCCACTCTCTTCTTCCTTGACTTCTCAGAGATCTGCTTGTAATTTTTCCATTTATCTTATATTTGGGCAAAAAGTACCTAAAGTCTTCCTTATAACAGATAAAAACAAATTTTAAAGAGTTCACTTCTTGCGCTCACCTGATTCATGTATGATATAGTGAATGACAGCCAGGGCTGGCACTGTGACAACCGGATGGCCAAACACCTCCCTTGTCATTCTCAACAAATTTGTTTAAACCTTATGGCATTCGCCTATGTATGTTTTTTTTTTAAATAAGGACCTGCTCAACAAGTATATTTTGATGCCAAGAGGAAACCACAGATGATAGAAGTAGATGTTTAAGTAGTGGAATTTCAGATGAAATCGGGCGCATTCAGGGTGGTATGGCCATAGACAGAGTAGCAGAATTTTAAAACACAAGTAAGTAGTTGCAAGGCGGAGCAGGTATTGTGATGAATGGATAGGAAACCTCAGGTATTGTGAGGGGTGTGCGATGAATGGATAGGAAGGGAGCACCCAGGAGAGACTCAAGGACTTACAGGCAGGAACTGTGCAAGGAGTGAGTTGTGCTTCTATTTCAATATTTTATGCAATATAAATATTTTAGTTACATGCTCATCTAGATTGTTATGCATGAGCACAGAAAGAAAAGAAATGCCAACTACATTTCTACAAAATTTGCTTAGTATATACCTGAGGTAATATGTGGTGAGTAGGGAAGGGATCCAAAGAAGAAATTGATTCTTCATCAAGGCAACAAAAAGATAACATTTTAAAGAATGTTATAAACAATGTTGAAGAACGGAATATTTTATTCAGTGTTGGTGTGAATGTGAATTAGTGCAGCTACTATGGAGACTAGTACAGAGGTTCCAAAGACTAAAAGCGGGTCACCGTAGGGTGTAGGTGTCCTGCCTCTCGGTAAGTGCGAAATAAAATGGACCCACCGTATCAAGGAGATGCATGCGCTCCCATGTTAGCTGAGGCGCTATTCACAACACCCAAGATATGAGTCCAATCTAGGTGTCCATCAGTGGACGAAATAGAGAAACTAGTTCTATGCAAACAGTGGGGTGCCATTGAGGCCATGTGTAGCAAGATGGACGAATGGGAGGACATTATGTAAAGTGATGTAAGTCAGACAGAGAAAGACATGGGTCTTATATTTTCATTTCATCTAGAAAAGTGTTTAAAAATAAACTTGAATGCAGAATAGTAATTATTAGAGGATGGGAAGGGCAGGGAGGGGGGAGGAAAGTTTGAGGGAGATTTGGTAATGGTCCTGAGACATACAGAGAGTTGTTCTGAACAATAGGAAAAACAGCTGTAATTGTTCAAAGCAGACTGTGACTATTGATTTCTTTCAGCCTGTTGGTAAGATTCCCACCCAGAAGCAGAAGAGCTAGGGCAATGCTGTAAGCTAAGAGAAGTAAAGACACATGGCAGGTTCTTGGTCTGCAGAAGGGGTTTAGGGATTCCCAGTAATTACATCTTCAGTGAGTCTGAATTAAAAAAAATACTTCTTCGACCACATACCATATGCTCTCCTGAACAAAAAGAAAAAAAAAAAAGACCGGCATCCACTTCTTTAAGTGGGGAATATTACAATAGAATAGAAAACTCAAAAAGCTGTTCAGCACTCAGTTACTTAATAAGCAAATAGTATTCACGACATATAATTTTAAAGTACAACCACAAAATGTTAAAGCATTGACAAAAGCCAAAGGGATGGAATAAAATCTAAAAACTAGAATTTACTAAAGGGAAGAGCTGAAAACAAGTCAAAGAACAGGTGGAAAAACTGGAACTGGTCTATGATAGCAAAGTATCATAGTAACAAATTTATCAAAGTAAACTGAGTATGATAACAAAGCTCATTCCACGTGCACCACAGTAACAGTTGAAACAGTGAGAAGCCATTTTCAGATGGAGCTAGACCATCTTACCATAGGCTGTGCTGCCTGGCTCTGGTATATAATTCTGAAAGGGCGTAAATTAGAAAAGCAGTTTGGGAAAGAAACTTGACAAATATAATGTACACGGGGAGAGTAACAGAGTGTGTCATGACTTTTAAAATACATACCATCAGCACAGAAATAGACATACTCATATCATAATGTTTCGAGTATAGACTCTCTTTTCTAACTGCCTTTCATACCCAGTGAACCTGTTCAAAATTAGACTCCCAGTGATAGTCAGAAAGTCTCTTCTACAATGCTCCCAATTAATTAATAATTAATGGAAAACTAACACTGCAGATGCTTAGGACACCCCCCACATATATTTAAACTCTCAAGAAACCCTTGTGGATCTACCTATGGTTCTCATCATGTCTGTTGTCATCACTTGGTCCAGGTCACTACCATGCCCCAGAGCTACTGTATAGTTAACTAACTAGTCTTTGCTCCCACCTGGTTCCCTTGTAGCTTACCTATTCTCAAAATAGCAGTAATGAACCTATACAGCTTTTGTTATAAAGATTTTTATTTGTTGGTCTTTTATCCATTTAATAAATATAATTTTAAATTTTTACAGCAGACATTTGATAACACTGAAAGTGAATTGTTGAAATATAAGCATGGAAACAATAAAATAAAAAGTTGATGATGAAAATCACATGACTTTTGCAATTGTCTCAATATGAGAATTACAGATGCACTTTAGGATGTAATTTTCGTAAAAAGCACCTGTGTTTTAACAATGACTCAGAATGTAATGTTCCATCCCTCTATTCCTTAATAAGCAAAAGCCTTTGTCTTTCCATGGGTTTCTGATTGCACATTTCACTAATGATTTCTTTAAAATATTTGGTGTTTTAGTAGAAAAAGTTTTGAAATTTGAATTCATAGAAACCAAGAAAGAAAGTCATTAATGGAAGCTCAAAAATATTTTAGTGTTTCTATCCTATGTTAGTTCTAAAGCAGCTATGTATTTTCCAGTTCTATGTACAATGGAATTTAATGACGCATTACAGCTAATTAGAGAAAAACCTTCGCTCCAATTACTGCGATTTCCTTCTGGCTTTTCACATTTTTAGTTCTATAGATTTTTGAATTTAGCTTTAACCCACAAGCAAATTAATGACTGTGATTTAATTCAGTCTCAACTTGCCTTATGTTAGTAATGCTGTGTCTAATAAAACTGTGGTGTTTAAATCAGTAATCATGTGGAGATTGTAACATTTCCATCATGAAAGTTTGTTTTAGGCAATTTTTAAAAATAAGATGGTGCCCAGATTAATGTTATGTGGTTGACAATATTTTATTGACTATTAGTTGCTTTAGATTCTTTTTAAATTTAATAAGCAAATCCCTCCCTTGGGCTTTGACACTTGCTAACATTCCGTGTACTTAAGAGACTGGGAAATGGTTGGAATGGGAGGATTTAAAAGGTGAAGAGGAGATTATGGGAAAAAATAGAAAGGATGATGATTAAAGCTCAGAAAACCTACCCAGCAGTTTGAAAAAAATTTGCTTGGAAATAATTTAAATAAAATAGATAGTTTAGGGCTTTATTTTCAGTTTCTAGGATTGTGCAAAAATGTATAACTTGTACAAAGTTGTATAGACCACACATTTCTCATCATCTAGATTTTTTCCAGCCTGGTTTATAGGAGGAAGCCTAGAAAAATGATTTTTTTATTTGCAATTATTTTTCCCCTAACATTCAGCTACACAAAGCTTTTTTTGTCATCATTTTTTTGTTTTATGTATTTTGTATAAACATAAAATTCAATAGGAAGTTGATATTAAATGAAATAGTTTGAGTCATTTTTGCAAATCATTCAGGTAGAATTATGCCTTCATAACAAACAAAATTAGATTTGAATGTTTTTAAATCTTGGATTTTTTAAATCAAATATTATTTCTTCCAAGCAAAGTAAGAAATTAATATTTTCCTCTACAAGTTAAGTAAATGCCTTTTATCAGTTTTTTACTTAAAAATTAAGTCAGAAAAAAGCATGTTTAACAATTTTTCAAAAGGACATTCATGATGTTAGAAACATACATGGACATGTTTGTGTCATTCCACAATATTGAAATTTATTGAGTGGCAATAAATTCATGACCTACCCAGGATTTGTTGGCGGTCATTTGCCTAGTGGCCCTCCTGTCTCTTGGGAGCTGACCTTTGGCAAATGCAGGTTCTTTCTTTCTAATCGTTACTGCCAATAGGAACTTTCAGATCACATACTGCACTTCACACAGTAATTTTATTATCTATCATCTATCTATCAATCTATGAATCATCTCTCTCTCCATCTATCTATGAATCATCTCTATCTATTATCTATCTAGTTATGATATATCTGTCTATCATCTATCTATCTATCTATCTATCTATCTATCTATCTATCTATCTATCTATCATCTATCGTCTATCTATTGGTTATAGAATAGTTAAAAAAGTGTTTATGAAGCAATTGAAGGAGTTTAGAGGCCTTACTGGGGCCAGAGATAGTGTGCTGATACCAGGCCTCCAGCTCATGGGTTGGTAGCACTCACATTTACCATTGGTATTCCCACCTCAATTAATCTATTCTTGAAAGCCTTCCACCAACATGCTCAGGGATTTGTTTCTATGGTGATTCTAAATTCTGCCATACTGAAAACTAAGATTAAGCATCACATCACATACCTAAGGAGATATCTACCACAACAAACCCTAAAGGACAGTTCCTTAAACTGGTAAGCAATCTCCATAAAGACGGCCCACGGAGGAGGATATCCAGCTGTCTGGGGATGGGGAAGGGGGGCAATAAGGAATTGGGGATAACAACTCATTGTTGGCCTACTAAACAATGTAACTCATTATGGACAATAAAAAAAAAACTAAACTTTCTACTGATAATCTTAACACTGCATGTTATTCATATCTTCATCCCTTAACTGTAAATAGTATGATATTTTAAATTATGTTTTTATACCTAATTATAAATTTGGAGGATTTTATTAAAATTCCTTCTTTTTTATGATGATTATGAGGCTCTTGCTTTGGCCTCTCCTTGACTCTTCATTTCTTATGATCTCTGCTGAATGAATTAAGCAAAGGCACATGACGAGTATAGAAGACAGACGGAGTTTACTATAGAATAACATGAGACATTTTCATGGGGGAGAGTAGACATTGGCCAGAGGGGCCTCTGTGAAGGCAAACACTCCCATGGAGTATGAGTGGACACCAGTATGCCAACGTACACGAGTAGATAGGCTTTTCAGCATTTCTTAGAGTTCCTGGAACAGAATGTTTCTTGAGGAGCATTTTCCTATCTAGATGATTAACAGGCTCGTTTGGATTAACTCTTAAGGGAAGAAACAATGGTATGTCTTCATTCTTTATCTGAAAACCTCCTGATACTGTGGTTCGTGGATTCCTTGGGGGGTCGTTATATACTAACACCCCGGTTCATCCACGAGGCTGGGTGGACAGAATCTTGGGACAACAGTGAGCTGATGAGAGGAAGAACTCTCAGGAAATGCTTGCAGTGAAGAGCTCATTTATTATTTCAGGAGGGTGTTTTTACTTAGGAGGGAAAAGGAGGGGCAAGGGCATAAGAGGCAAAGGGATAGTCAGGGGCAGGGAGGTCTGTGGCTATTTCATGAAGGGATTGGCAGGGGCTAGTAACCTGTTGATGCCTGGTTTACATAGATAAAATGGGGGGACTCTCTTAGCTACAAGTGGTGGGAATTATGTGTTTTTAGTCATGTAATGGATGGTAGTGGCTGCAGAGGAGCTGTGACCTTTAAACTTTTTTATTGCCCCGGCTTGTTAGCTGAGGTATGTGAGCTCCAATATTCTCAGGCCTTAAAGTACCTGGGCTTATCAGGGTTTATTGAGGCCTACCAGGGGCTTGAGTTTTTAGGGAAAAGCAAGGAGACTGCGGTGGCCAAACTCCTGCTGGTCTCAAATAAGATTGAGATTATTGGGGTTTCAGGCCAGCCTCAACTTTCCTTTAACCCTCTGTCCTCCATGCCCATCAGCAGGGTCCCACACTGATACATAGTAACCATAGATAATCTTTCTGGCAGTGCAGAAAGTTTATATCTCTAACTAAGGCCAGAGACATAACTCAGCATTTTCCTGACCTGTAATCAAAGTCCTGCAGTTTTAGTTTGGGCTTTTACAGGGTGTCGATCATAAGAGATGGGCCCATCCTCTGTGATCTCACACCTGCTAATATCCTGTTTGACTAGTTCCCTAACACTGACACTGAGTACATCATTGTGTTTTAGTAATTTGGGGAACTATTATATAACACACATGATTTATAATTCAGATGCACACACCTAAGAGATTCTATATAAAAATTTTATAGTTCAATAATTGTTCTCCAGGCATATTTTGTTACTATATCTCAGTACTACAGTTTCACAAATGAAAGTAAATTGCTTTTTTAAGATGATAAAATAGATACTCAAAACTATTATGACTAAGGCGTCTCAAATGTCATCAAAACAGAAAATAAAAGCCTGCTTAAAGCTCAACACTAAAGGATATCTCCAACACACCCTCCAAGACTCAGAGAACATTGGGGAAGAGTGGCTGGAAAGATGTATGTGGACCACTGTCCCTTCCCTTCTACAAATATGACTGGCTCATTCATGACCCCACAGTGATTACCATATCCCCATAGAGGAAGGCCTCAATGGAATGAGGGCAGGGGAGAGGAACAAAAGACGATAATCTGATGGGAAGATGACCAATTTAAATATTTTCTTGTATTAAAGTTCCCCCAAAAAATATAAAAAGAAAAATATTTCTGTCAAACATAAAAAAGACTTCCCCTCATAAAATTTACAAATGTATATTTACATAGTAATATAACTTCAAAATACTTTAAATGTGGTTCCCTGAAATTGACCTAAAGTCTAGGTCGTTGGACTAGAATTTTTGACAATGCCTTCATCCTCTCTCTTTCCCTCTGTTTCTTTGCTGTAGTTTTGTAAATCACTAGGAAAGTACAAGTGGCCAGGAAACAGCACGATCCAAAAAATCCATGCCTTCAGTCTACTGACTGCCTAGGGACGGAAGACAAGGTGTCATGGCTGACTCCAGGTTTTTAAGTGGCAGTGTCTACATGCTACATGTTACCTGGGAATTCTACCCCAGTGTTGCATCAGTGCTTCATAGGATGAAATGAGGCCTGGCATAGATAAGATAGTATCAAGAGCCACATGACCAGAAAAAATGCATTTATACAAGGATAATTTCCCATTGTTACAAATCATCCACTATTAGTTTAACCTACAACTTCTAACATTAAGGATCTAAACTGTGGTAGGTAAAAATATTATGAATTCTCAGAATCCCCATGGGGCTAAAAGAGGCCAATAGTGGAGTGATTTCTTGTGGTCTTTAAGTGACCTGCTTAGTAAGCAAAAGATACCAATGGCTATTATATTAGAAAAAAACCATTTTTGGCCTATAATTGGAAAACATTATGCCTTACAGATAAGAAAACTGTACCATCTGGATCTGTACCTAAGCACATTAAAAGAGACTAACTCTCATTGCATCTCTAGGTGTCTGTCTTTGTCACCTCCTGAAATGATGTCGAGTGGGCATTCAGAGCTGCTTTTTGCCATTTCTCTTTTCTCCCTGACCTACATACTACATACCTTAGCTGAGAAGGTGGATTTTATCTGAAACTTTGATTTCAATTTTCATTCCATGCAGCAAAAGTTAAATAGCAATCCAGGGCTTATGAAGGGAGAATATGACCAAAGTACATTATATACATATATGAAAATATTATAATAAAACCAATTATTTTATGTAATTAATGCATACTAGTAAAATGCTAAGACACTAATAAGTCAGAATGATCTTAGTGCACATACACACAAAAGAATTACTATAAGCAGATGGGGGCTTGAATATTTTCTCTAATAATAATTTGGAATGCTCAAGTATGCATACTAATTTGTCCTTGGATTTGGCATAATTTAAGAATTCTCCAATGTAGGCTCTATTTTACTATTAGCTAATATTGTTGTTAAACTTTTTACATGTCAGCTATTAGACTGTATGTTTCTTATAGCAATGATAAGGACGGGGTATTTATAGTGAGATATTCTAAAGGTTCAGACCTCTCTCTAGGAATAATATTAAATAAATATTTTAAATATCATCTTGAAATGAGTGCAAGAGTGCAGGCTCACTTATATTTCGTTTTCTCACCTTGGTGATTAGCCTGTGAGGAAGGGCACAGGAATCATTTGATAGCAGTCATAAAGAGGGAGATGGAGTTATCTATGTGGGGCCAAGAACTTGGCTTCCTCAGACCACAAGCTTGGGTCTTGGGTTTGAACCTTTGGGTTCACGTCTATAGTGGGGATGCAGACACACACCTTGCTTAGTTGGCTGGAAGATGAAAAGTGGCCATGTCAGTCATACTTGCATAGTGTGGACAGTTACAAGAAGCTACTGAAGTCATCAAACATGTCTTCCTTTGCCAGTCCTGAGCTACAAGGACAGCCAGACGGAAAGCTCCATTTTCTTACCCTTTGAGAGGTACTGAGTACCATTGTCTTAAAAAATAGGGCAGCGAATCCAATTCAGAATCTGAATCAGAGAATGGAGCAGCCATATAAATCTTAATTTAGATGTACAAAATATTTCTATATACACCAAACACAAATATATATATATATAAAACATATTGTGTAATAATTTATATATATATATATATATATATATATATATATATATATATATATATAATATATATTACACATTGGAGAAAACTCAAGTCATGAATAAATCTGTCTGTAAACACTGTCATACTACAAGTATGTACTTGTCTCCTGTCCATTATTTTGTTCTGAGCTGCTTTGAATGATCTGTTTTCAGACTCAGTAGAGCAGTTTATAGTGATAGCTATTAAAACCCCTTTTATTAAAACAACTTCTGAAGTTTTTTCTATAAAGGTAGAATTATTCCTTTTTATGCCTATTATACTTAGATATCAATAAACTGGTTTTTAAAAAGATGACTCTCTTTCTGAGATTGTCTGTTGCTGTTGTCGTAATTTCACTGTGCTGTTATTTGTTACTTTTCTTCAAGGGTTTTATGGCATCCGTCTGTACACCCACTCTCCTATCTTTTTCTTGGTTTTAGTGATAATGAATAAGACATGCCTGTTCTTGGCACAGGGTGATTGCTTTTGATTTTGTATTCATTTTTGGTCTACGAAAGTCTACATTTAGTTTCTTTGCTAGTTATGCCAAATAACCACGGGCATCTCTGTCTGGCACAGTGGAAGGCTGCAAGAAGGTAGGGAAGAATGTAGTGAATAGATTAAAAAGAAGAAAAAAAAACACCACTACATAAGAAAATGATTCCACTGGTTGCATAGTTAATCACTGCTCTGGGCCTTCATTTGTGTGGATTGGCATCATGGAGAGGCCATATGGCCGAGCCACTTGATGGCTTTCTCTGTACTTGGCCTTTTTTGAGTTCCATTTTTCCTGAGCCCTATGGCTAACCTCTTCTTTCCTCACATAAGTTTCTACCCTCAGATATTTATTATTTATTTATGAAGAGTGGGCATACTGGGGTCTTTTGCCACTGCAAACAACTCCAGACACAAACTCCACTTGGTGCATCTGGCTTTACATGGGCGCTGGGGATTGAAGTCGGGCTGGCAGGATTTGCAAGCAAGTGCCTTTAACCATTGAGACAATTCTCCAGCCACCTACCCTCAGTTCTTTTCTTCTGAAAACTTTCTTGAGAAAGTTTCTTCATTTGTTTCTTCATTTCTTCAAGGGCATCTCTGATGATAGAAGTCATCAATTAAAGAAGGAAGCGTGAGACCTTATGAATAGGAAAATATCCTATAAATTTCACATCCATATAAAAGGGAAACATTGTGTGGCAGGGTTTTGACATCATTGTTGTAAAGTGCTAAATATAAATAAGCACAACTGCTGTTCTTGTGTCTCAGAGTTAGTGAGAGAGGAAAGCATGGGATTGAGGGCATACGAGGCATGAGGCAATAGAGTGAATCTGAGTCAGTTTGCAAGAATGTATGTTAAAGGAGGGAAAAAAAGAACAATATCATCTGAACAAAAAGATTGTTAGAAATGGAAACTTTTCACATTTTTTATTATAATAAAACTCAAATTACACTTGTGCTGATTGGTCTGAGATAGAAAAGAACAGAAAGGAGAAAAACTCAGGTCTCATGAATCAGTTAGCTACTAATAAGTCTTCAGTTATCTAAGGTGAACTAGCTGATCATGACTCCATGTGTCCTCAAAGAATTTCAAGTACATTTTCAAGTTAGGTAAATATCTTACTGTACTGGTGGGGTGCTTAAGAGCTCGTGCTATACATGCATGAGGGCATCAAGGGCCCCAAGCTGCCAGAGTTTGATTCCCCCATAAACGGCTGGGCAGTGACCACACATGTCTAACCCCAAGCCTGCACAGGGGTAGAAACTGGAGAATCACTGGGGCCCATTGACAAGGAAAAAATATAAACAGTGAAAAAGCAGTGATGGGTGAAGGATGAGACTGTTTCAAGGAAATCAGTGGATAAATGAAAAGAGGAGGTCTCCTCTGGCCTCCACAGGCGTGCAGCCAGGACATATGCATTTGCACACACACATGTCTATATACTACTCTAGCATTGCATCAAACACTATACCAAAACACTACACACATCCGCCCCCCCATTAACATACTCCAAAACCAATAAAAAACAAATAGGTACAGGGACACATTGATGCTCAACTCTGATTGGAGTCAGTGCACATTTGTTTGGACCATGCTGAGCATCTGTGGACAGTTGCCTTACAGGGCATTGACCACCACTGTCATTCAATGTGTTCTGAGGGCACAGGCCACTCAGAATAGCTGAGGGGAAGTGTCAGGAATATTTGTGACCAAAGGCCTTGGTTATTGCATCTCTAAAGATGAATAAATGTTAGAAGAAAATTGCCACAATCCTTTTTTTTTTTTAAAAAAATGTGTGGTGGCCTTAAATGTGCTTCTTCAGGCAAAAATCTCACAATTATGTAACCATTTTTCTAAACATGTTAATTTAATGGAAACACATGATTGTTGTATAAAATTAGAAATAAGAGCTAAACCAAGAAGGAAATACATTAAATCTCTCATAATCCCACCATTTATAGAACTGTATTTGGCAAATTTATTCTGTATGACTTTATGGACATCTGGTTGGTTTATAAATACATGTAGGTTGAGTACCTCTTGTCTGAAATCCTTGAGATTGGGAGGTTTTTGGACCTTGGATATATTTTAGGTTTTTGAATATTTGCATATACGTAATGAGATATCTTGTGTCTGGAACCTAAGTCTACATGTTGAATTCATTTTTGTTTCATATGCCTATTATACAACAGCCTAAAGGTAATTTCATATAACGTTTTTAGTGCTCCTATGTCATAACTGCAGCCCAGCTGATGAGGTCAAATGTAGAATTTTCACTTATTGGATCATGTTCTAATTTTTAAAATTTTGTGACATTTAGAATGTACTTGATTTTAGAATTAGAGATTTTCAATGTATATTATTATATATGTATGTGTTCTTTAATGTTATATCTCATTTTGTGAATTTAATGTTATATCTTTAATATATTATATTTATAATTTAATGGTATCTTTTAATGTTATATCTCATAATGTGAATGTTTTATTATTCACATTAAAATAATTAGAAATGTGGTTTCCTAGGCTATAGGGTATGCATATTTTTTGAATATCATTTTGTTCTGAAAGACTATATAAGACTATTAGAAATTTACAGGTGTCTTTTTTTAGAGTAACATTGTCAATACTAAGCATTGTTCTTTTAAAAATATCTTTATTATGAGTAAGTATGTACATTGTATGAGCAAATATTGTGAAGGTGTCCCCGTTTCCCTCCTCTCTGTCCCCTACCCACTGGGTTACTTCCTCTGTGTTCATACTGGATCTGCCCATAGGTTAGAGGGTTATGAACTGCAGGAGAGTTAGCCAGTTTTCCCCCCCTTTGTGTATTGTTGTGAGGGGGGATGTCTCTGGTTATTCTCCCCCACCATGGCTCTTACATTCTTTCCACTCCTCTTCTACTCAGTTCCCTGAGTCATAGAGGGTGAATTTTAAGTCTGCTTTATTGTTGAGATCTTAAGTATCTCTGAATCTTTGCCCTGGATTGTGTTGGGTATCATTGGTGTCTGTCTCCATTGACCTTTCATGGGTCATCAGACTTGCTGTGGTGATTGGTCTCCTGTTTGTCTTGTCACTTTCTCATAGGTTTCATTTGGGCCCTGTGTGAAGGCTAGGTGTGGCTTGTCTCTTGCCAGGATGTCAGCAATCTTCCAGTGTCTTGTTGGTGGAATTGAGTTGTTTCCCTGGCTCTCTCACTGCCTTCTGAAAGAGACTAACAGGATCTCCATTGGAGAGTGAGATCAATATAGGTTAAATGAGACAACATTGCTATTTTGGCTAGCTCCTAATGGGTATAGCCTCTCTGTAGCTCTCTGGTAGTGGGAATTTCCCCTAGGAGTTCTTGGTCCCCATAGGTTTTTACTGTGGATCCAAGTTCTGGTTAAGGGTTCCTTGTCACTAAGCTGATCTCTTTCTTAGCCAATCAGTAAGCCATTGATTACCCTCCTAGGTTAGCACCACTATTGCACAGATGAGCACTTCTTGACTTGCTGGTCTCTTCCATACAACCGTGTGTTCAGCATTCTTGTGGCAACTGTCTATATTGTATATCAGTGGTCTCTGCTTTCTCCAAATATCATTGATCAATTTCCCCTGGCAGCTCATGCAACACCTTCCAGTGCTACACATGCTACCATCTGTGAGCTAGTTACCATTCTGGATCTATCAGGATCTCTTGATGTTGTCTGATGATACTCTGTGATTTCTTCAGCACATGAGTCTTACTTTAGGCCTGGGGCAGGTATTCAAGAGCTTTGACAGAAGTCTGTCACATTTAGGTGACCTCATGGGTCTCTTTAATCAACAGTTCAGTGTGGGAAGGAACCAATAACTGGGACAGGGAGCTGCAGGTCTGAGCAATTATTCTTGAGTTTAAACTTCCTCCCATTCTATTTATGGCCCCTCGTACCAGGTGGTGCCCTCAGCTTCCTCAGGAGCTTACTGTATAAAAGCTAGGGTTTTATAATGTCAATTGATTATTAGTTTATTTTACTGTATTAGTTTCCCCACCCTCCCACCCCCTCCCTAATTCTTTCCATTCCCTTTTACAATCTCTTTGTTCACTGGCAGATTTTCTTAATGTTCTAGTTTAACATGGTTAGGAACAACATATGAGGGAGAATATGTGGTGCTTGACTCTTCTTCTGTGAGGTCGCTAAGAATGATCTGCTCCAATCCATCCATTTTTCTTTAAATTTCATCATTTCATTTTTCCTTTCAGCTGAGTAGAATTCCATGGTGTAAATGTACCACAACTTTATATCCATTTGTCTAAAGATGTGCATTTGGGTTGATTCCAATTCTTAGCTATCATGAATTGAGCTGCTATAAACATGGTTGAGCAAATGTCTCTGTGCTTCAACGAGGAAACTTGAAGGTAGATGCCCAGTAGAGGGATAGCTGGGTCCACTGGTAGCTCTATATCCATCCTGTTCAGCAGCTTCCACACTGCTTTCCAAAGTGGTTGTACATGTTTGCATTCCCACCAGCAGTGAATGAGGGTCTCTTTTCCCCCACATCATCACCAGCAACTATTGTTGGCAGATTTTTAAATGATTGCCATTCTGATTGGAGTAAGGTGGAATACCATTGTTGTTTTGATTTGCATTTTTCTGATGATTAACATTAAACATTTTCTCAAATGGGAGTTGGCCATTTGTATTTCTTCCTCTGTGAATTCCCTATTGAGTTTAGTTCCCCATTTTGTGAGAGGGCTGTTTGATGCATTTTTATTTAATATTTTTGAGTTCTTTGTATGTTCTAGATATTAGACCTGTATCCATATTGTAGCTGACAAAGATTAACTCCCAGTTTGATGGTGGTCTATTGGCTTTGAGTGTGGTATGCATGTCTGTATAGAAGCTTTTTAGCTTGATGATGGTTAAGTGATTGTTGCACTTCCTGGGCTATCTGAGGTTTGTTCAGGAAGTTTTTCCCTATTCCTATCTCATAGAGGGTTCCCCCAAGGTTTTTCAGAGTTTCAAGTCTTACATTGAGGTCTTTGATCCATTTGGAGTTGATTTTTGTGCATGGTGAGAGGAGGTTTAGTTTCATTTTTCTGCAAGCATCTATGCAATTTGTCCAGCACCATTTGTTAAAGATGCTATCTTTTCACTAGTTAACATGGTGAAACATCTTTGTGCAAAAATAAGTAACTGTATTTGCTCGAGATTAGGGCAGGGTCTTCAATTCTGTTCCATTGGTCTATCTGTCTATTTTTGTGCCAGTAACATGCTTTCTTTTCTTTACGATGGCTTTTTAGTATATTAGGTCAGGTATGGTGATACCACCTGACATGCTTCTTTTACTAAGGATGGCTTTGGATATCTGAGACCTTTTGCCATTCCAAATAAATTTGGAGATAATTTTTTTCTATATCTTCAAAGAATGAAGCTGGTATTTTTATTGGTATTGCATTGAATCTGTATATAGCTTTTGGAAGTATTGCCATTTTCATGATATTAATTCTAGCTATCCAGGAGAATGGTAGATCTTTCCATCTTTTCATGTCATCCTCAATTTCCTTCTTGTGAGGTTTTTTTTTATTGTTCATAATGAGTTACATTGTTTAGTGGGCCAACCATGAGTTGTTATCCCCAGTTTCCCGTTGCCCCCCTCCCCCCTCCCCAGTCAGCTGGATATCCTACTCCTTGGGCCTTCTGGATCAGTCTTTGTGGTAGGGGACCATGGATTCAGCCGGGCTCTCATGTCTCAAGTGTGTAGTTACTGAGGGTTGCCCAGTCTCTGCTATTCTCCCCCACCACGGCTCTCACAATCTTTCCGCCCCCTCTTCCGCTCAGTTCCCTGAGTCGTGGTGGGTGAGTATTGAGGCTGCTATGGTGATGTGAGCTTAGGGGTTTTTGTGTCGAGATTCGTTGGTTTCTGTCACACTGGCTTATCTTTTATTGATTGAATGTCTATGGCTGTGGGTCCCTTGT
>PVHP010010960.1:0-18439 GCA_004024765.1 Zapus hudsonius | reverse complement strand
TTTTCTGCCTGCAATCAGTTGGTAGGGTTATATTGGCCACAGCTCCCTCGCTGTATCCTGAAAAATACAAACACAATCTCCATCGGAGAATGAGGTCAGTATCAGTTAACAAATATACAACGATCTGGATTCCTTAGCTTCTATTTTTAAAAGCCTCCCCGGCAATCACTCGCATAGTGCATCTTTTCTTGGGAGCCCAAGAGTATGGGATCCTTTGAATATCTCCCTGACTCTCCGGTTCCAATCAATGGTTCCCCCTCACTGAGTGGAATATTTGGCCGAATTTAATAGCTGTTGTTTGCCTCTCCCAGGCTCAGGTTCCTCCATTGCACATATGCTCCTTTCTTGGTTTCCTTTTCTCTCCCAGTAGGAGATGTGGTCAGCCTACTCCTGGCCTCAGCCTGTATTTCATGCCAGTGGTCTGTTTACCCCAGCTGTCGGTGGTCAGCTTCCCCTGGCAGCTTGTGTAGTGTCTTCCAGCACTGCACTAACTGCCTTCTGGGAGCTGGTTACCATTTCAAACCTCGTAGAGTCTCTCAATGCTGAACGATGGTATTCTGTGGTTTCTTCAGCAACAGTGTTTTGCCTCAGGCCTGGGGAGAGCATTCAAGAGCCTTGACAGAATTCTGTCTTGTTTTTGTACCCTCATGGATCACTTTGGTCAACAGCTCAGTGAGGGAAGGAACCGGTGGCCGGGACCTGGGGCTGTCAGATTGCTCAATTGTTCACAGACTCAGACATTCTCCCCTACTACTCATGGCCCCTCTTACCAGATGACACCCACTACTTACTCTTTAGGTTACGGTATGCTTGCGAGAATTTTATGTTTTTGAATCTAATTTGGTTTGTCCTCATGTTTGAGCCATTTCCCTCCCCCCTTCCCTTACCCCACGCTTATACCCTCTCAGTTCTTTCTATTAGTCTGGTTAAAGAAATCGGTTATCCTGGCTAAGGACCGCATATGAGGGAGAGTATGCGGCGTTCCATTCTCTGTTCTTTTGAGTGTTCGCTTAGTAAGATCTGCTCGAAGTCAGACCATTTTCCCCTAAATTTTGATGTGTCATTTTTCTTTCAGCTGAGTATAATTCCATGGTGTAAATATACCACAGTTTCATTGTCCATTCCTCCATGGATGGGCATTTGGGTTGATTCCAATTCTTGGCTATAATGAATTGGGCTGCTATAAATATAGTTGTACAAAATTTTCTGCATCGAGATGCAGCATCTTGCGGGTAGATGCCTAGTAGAGGGATAGCTGGGTCCATTGGTAGTTCTATGTCCATTCTGTCTAGGAGTCTCCACACTGCTTTCCATAATGGTTGCACAAGTTTGCAATCCCACCAGCAGTGAATGAGGATTCCTTTTTCCCCGCATCCTCGCCAGCAACGATTGTTGTTGGTTTTCTATATGCTTGCCATTCTGACAGGGGTAAGATGGTATCTCATTGTGGTTTTGTTACACAAGTCTTTCACCTCTTTGGTTAGTATTATTCGAAGGTATGCAATTTTTATTTGTGGCTATTGAAAATGGGACTGTTTCACTGATTGCTTTTTCTGTATGCTTGTCATTTGCATACAGGAAGGCTACTGATTTTGTGTGTTAATTTTGTATTCTGCCAGTTTGCTGAAAGAATTTATCACCTTCAGGAGTTTACTGATACTATTCTTTGGGTCCATTATGTCATCTGCGAAAAGGGATATTTTCACTTCTTCCTTTACAATTTGTATCCCTTTTATGTCTTTCTCTTGTCTTATTGCATTGGCTGGAACGTCAAGTACTATATTGAAGACAGGGTGAGAATAGGCACCCCGTCTTGTTCTCAAATTTTGTGGGTGCTCCTTGAATTTTTCCCCATTATTATTTGGGCTTTAAGAGTTTTGTATATGGCCTTAAATATGTTGAGTATAAGCCCTCTATTCCAAGTTTTTCATTTGTTTTGATCATGAAGTGGTGTTGGGTTTTGTCAAAGGCTTTCTCTGCATCAATTGAGATGACCATGTGCTTTTTGTGGTTAAGCTTATTAATGTGGTGCATTATGTTCCTTGATTTCCATATGTTGAACCAACCCTGCATCCCTGGGATGAAGCCATCCTGGTTGAGGTGGATGATACTTTTAATATGTTGTTGAATTCGGTTTGCAAGGAGTTTATTCAGAATTTCTGCATCTAAGTGCATCAGGGATATAGGTCTATAGTTTTCCTTTCTGGATTTATCTTTGTCTAGTTTTGGTATTAGAGTGATGTAAGATTCATAGAAGGAGTTTGGAAATATTCCATGTTTAACAATTACTCTAAACAGCTTCAGAAAGAGTGGTTTGAGTTCTATGACGAAGGTTTGGTAGAATTCGTTGAGAATCAATCAGGACCTGGAATTTTCCTCCTGGGGAGGTTTTTGATTACATTTTCGATTTCGACTGATGTAAATAGGTCAATTTAGGAGATTTATCTGCCCTGGGTTTAGTATTGGTAGGTGTCCAAGAATTCGTCCATTTCTTCCATATTTTCTCCAATTTTGTGGAATAGAGGTTTTGGAAGTATGTCCTGATGATTCTTCCAATTTCATTGGTGCCCGTTGTGATCTCTCCTTTTTCATTTCTGATTTTGTTGATTTGTGACTTCTCTTTTTTCTGTTTAGTTAGATTGTCCAGGGGTTTGTCAGTCTTGTTTATTTTTTCAAAGAACCAAGTCTTTGCTTCATCAATTTTAAAAATAGTTTTCTTAGTTTCTAATTCATTGATCTCTGCTCTGCTTTAATTATTTCTTTTCATCTTGAGCTCCTAGTGTTGGATTGTTCTAATTTTTCCATTGCCTTAAGCTAGTTAGTTAGGTTATTAATTTAGGATCTCTCTGTTTTTGTTATGAAGGCATTCAATGCTATACATTTTCCCCCTTAGTACTGCCTTCATTGTGTCCCATAGCTTCTGATATGATGCATTTTCATTATCATTTAGTTCAAGAATTTTTTCAATTTCCAGTTTAATTTCTTAAACAGCCCATTCATTGTTTAATAGCATATTATTCAATCTCCAATAGTTGGTGTGATTTCTGTTTGTTCTCTCATTGTTTATTTCCAGCCTCAATGCATTGTGGTCCAATATGATGCAGGGTGCTACCTCAATCTTCTAATTTGTTGAGGCATGTTTTATGTCCTAATATAGGGTCTATTTTGGAGAAGGTTCTGTGAGCTACTGAGACGAATGTCTATTCTGTAGAGTTGGGATGGAAAGTTCTATATATGTCTGTTAGGTCCAGTTGATCTATGGTGTTACTGAGTTCTATTATTACCCTGTTGACCTTCTGTTTGGATGATCTTTCTAAAGATGGTAGTGGCATATTAAAGTCTCCAACTATATGGACTTGGAGTTTATTTTTGTTTTATTTTCCATTAATTTTTGTTTTGTGAACTGTGGTGCACCTGCATTTGGTGCATACATGTTTATGATGGTGATATTCTCTTGTTGCATTGTTACTGTGATGAGTAAGAAGTGTCCTTGATTGTCCTTTTGAATTGATTTTGGTTTGATGTCTATTTTTTCAGATATTAGTGTAGCAACCCCTGTTTGTTTCTTTATTTCCATTAGCTTAGAAGATTAATTTCCAACCTTTCACCCTGAGAAGGTGCCTGTCTGTAGAGGTCAGGTGGGTTTCTTGGAGGCAACAGATGGAAGGATCCATTTTTCTGATCCACCCTGCTAGCCTTTGTCTTTTTATGTGAGAATTAAGACCATTAATATTCAAAGTTATGACTGTGATGCTTGACTCAATCCCTGCTATGGTGAAGGGTTTATTGGATTTGATGGCTCTCTTATTATTTTTCCCCCTCTAGGCTTGATTATTTTGTTCAACTTTTGGATGGCTCTTGGGGTTGGTTGCTTGGCTCTTCTGTGTGGACTTTTTCATGGAGAATTCTCTGTAGATTTGTTTTAGTGTCCATATAATTGTAGAGCTGGCTTTTATCTCCATCAGAGAGTGAGATCAGTATAGGTTAACAGATTTACACAATTCTAGATTACCAAGATTCTAGTTTTAGTAGCCTCCCTGTCAATCGCTCCCATAGTGCATCTTTTCTTGTGAGCCCAAGAGTACAGGATCTGGTGCCTATCGCCCTGAATCCCCATTTCCAGTCAAGGGCTCCCCCTCCCTAAGTGGAATATTTGGCCGAATTTAAAAACTGTTGATTGTCTCCCCTTTCTCTTTTTTTTTTTGAGGTAGGGTCTCTCTTTAGCCCAGGTTGACCTGCAATTCACTATGTAGCCTTAGGCTGGCCCCAAACTCACCTATCTCTGCCTCGAGAGTTCTGGGATTAGAGGTGTGTACCACCACACCTGGCTCAAATTCTCATTCTTCTAATGAAGTTATTTTTTCAACTTTTGGCATACTGTAACTTCCTGAATAGACTTTTGGTTGGTTGACATCCCACTCTGAGAGTTCAGTTCTGCATCAGAGGGCATGTGAGAACGTGAGATATGGCAGGCTTGTGTGAAATCAGAGATCTAGCATGTGGGTCTCTCATGAAGCTTCAGAGACTCCACTTAGAAACCAGTGTGAAGATCTTAGGATTCTTCAGCCAAGCAGAGAGACTGAGCTGGACTACGATGGATAACATACTCACCTGCAGTGTGTTATTTCTAACAAAGAGTCTCCCACTCTAACTGCCATCCTCAGCCAGGTGACCTGTCAAACTATGCCTGAGTCTGTGGAGATTTTCATGATATTTTTTCTAAGAACTGCAAGATTCAAATATAAGTTCACAAATCGAGGAGATTTTGTGAGACATGTTATTAGTTTCCTCTTAGCACCCAGGAAAAATCAGAAGACAGGTTTAAAATTAATAGCTTAATATTCTAACCCTTGGATCAATGATAATTAATAAGAAGTTAATGGGAAGCAGCTCCCAGAAGAAACAAGTCACTATTGAAAGAGAAAAAACTCAGTCCAGCCATCAAGATGCACCCAGCAGTTTCAAGCAAGAGCCCTCCTGTCTATTGACACGATTTAAAGTCCAGTGCATCCAGAGATGAGTAGTTACCTTTATTTCTTCAGAGCACTTTGTAAAGTAATAAATCAGTGATCACACAATTTTACAATATTTTAATAACATACAACTCAGTAAGTCACAGAGCATAGTTTGATTGATTAGAATTAGTTCACTATTCAGTCATTCACAACACGGTTGAGTATCACCCTTCTATATGATAAGGGTGCGGTGCAAGCCAAAACAGCACTTCAGGGTTTTTACTGTCAAAGATATCACACCATCATACATTAAAGTTTTGATTAGAATGATTTTGACTTAACAAGGGCTTATTAACTTTGTAATAAGTTAATGTGTGATTGAGGAAAATTTGGAAAGTTCTCAATAGCATAAGATTATCTTAATGTTAAGTGAATGCTAGAGCCTGACAGGAAGTATAGAAAATTATTCATAATATTTAAGGACATGGTGGTGCATAGGTTGATATTTACTCTGAAATTGAATTGAATACCTTGTTTGGTATTAAATAAGGATTGTCCATTAAGTCCTTGCATACATCTGAGGCATTGTCCAATCTCTGCAATGATGATGCTGACTGTGAAACTGTTCCTGCCATGTGGTACTTGCTGTCCATCAGGGCTGAGAACCCTTTCCCTCTTGGAACTGATGGTGCAGTGTTGATGGTCACACCAGGAGTCCCAGGTGTGCAGCATCTGGAAGAATGTAGCCCGAGAGTGAGGGAGTATAGCTACAGAGATTACTCATCTCTCAGTACTTCTCAGAGTTACATGTTCTTCCATTCATACTGTGATAACAATACTTCATGTGGTATTTTAGTCCCCATTTTCAAGATAAGAAACAGGTTGTGAAAAGAAGTGAATTACCCAAGTTGATGCAGCTAATAATCTCTGAGCCATTTAGATTCTGTTTCTCAGGGTCCTGACTCAACAGTTCATGTTCTGGACACTATACAACTCACTTAATTCATCACTGGGTCCTAGACATGACATCCTACACTAGAGAGGAAGTTATGAAAGATAAAGCCATGTTTTTGCTATTATGGGACATATAGTGTAATGGGAGAACAGAAGAAAGTAATTGCATTAATAATATTTTCCATTTCCCCAGGAAAATTTTGAGTGCTTATGCGGTGTTCCCAATTGTGTTAACAGAGATGATTCTTTGTTAACTTTGTTTTTCTTCCTTTTCTGTGCACTGGGATTGAAGGAAATGTGCCATTCAAAGCATGCTGTGTTTGGAATATGTGATATCTGTAAATCCTTATGAACATATTATAATTATGTGATTGTTAATTAGTATTTTGCAAGTACTCTGAAGCTAAGTAAAAACTGTGATTGCAATAATTCTTACTTCTGTTTTTGTTGATTCATAAAAGGTATGCAATTTTATTGAATTGAATTGGTATAATTGCAACCAGGAGCAATGAAGCTTGGAAGTTTAGTAGGTTTATTTGGACTAACTTGGAATGAGTGTTAGATTAATATTCAAATTTCCCAATACTGAGAAAATGTTCTGGTACTTGTATTGGTATTGTGCTTAGAAAAAGCTGTTTTCATTTGTATAATTATCATGGAACACTTAAAAATATAAATGCAAATTATATTATCTGGAATTCCCTTAAGAAATTAAGTTCTCTTAAAAATTTATTTTAATGAACCACTTGCATCAAGCCATGGAATCTTAGTCAGGCGTACCAGCTTGCAGTGCCCCATCAGGATGCTTCCCGATGTACGATATTAATATTGGCCCTGTCATCAGGCCTGCTGCTCAGGTAAGCCACAAATACACAAGCAAAAGGCCTGGTATTATAGTTGGTACAATTTGGTAATTTATTTTTAAGGAGGAAGTTATTCTAACAAAATCTCCCTGCAAACCTTTTATTAGCTTTTTTTTAGGACTACTGTAAAATATTCAGTAGCAGCAAAGATAAAACACAATAATAGTAATGATAATATAAAAATAAAAATAATCTACTATTCTAAGTCTTCTTTCCTGACAATTTATTTTTCAGGTATTTTCTATGAGATCAGAAGTGCTGATAGAAAGACCAAAATTTTAATGTATTAATGTTGCAGTCTTTATCTTCTAACTTACAAAATATGTGACTTAAGATGATCACATTATCAACTGCCATTGTTGACACGAGAATGCTAATGTCAAGGTATTATTTTCATAGATGTAAAATTTCCAGTTCACTATGGCTTGTACCCATATGCATAACTTTAAAAAAATCTCAAGAAAAGCCTTTAAAATTGTTATTAAATAGTTTCTGTAAAGTCTTTGTAATCATACTATATATTAAGACAGTACTTTCACAGTACTGCATGAACTTGGATGTGTATTCTTGAATCCCAACTGTAACTCTGTAGTGCAGAAAGGCAATTGCTCATTACTTTAAGTGTAACTTTGTTTTTGCACGCGCGCCTGTGTGTGTGTGTGTGTGTGTGTGTGTGTGTGTGTGGTATATTGGCGTCTATGCTGTTCATTTGTGTAGCCGCACCTATGTGTGGAAACACGTGAGGGAGGAGGCTGGAGGTTGGCATTCTAATCCCACCTTATGTTTTGCATGTGTTTGTGTGAATGGTGTGTACGCATGTGCACGTGCATATGTGAACTTGTATATGTGCATGCACATGTGTGTGGAGGCCAGAAATCAACACTGGAGTCTTCCTCAGTTACTCTCCACTTGATTCTTTAAGAAAGAAACTCACTGAGCTCACCAAGTAGACTAGGCTAGCAGGCCAGTGAGCCCCAGTGATTCCAGCCCTCCATCTTCCCAGCGCTGCATTCCATGGACACACCAGTGTGGCCAGCATTTCATGTAAGTTCTGGGGTTCTCAACTCAGGTCCTTACGGTTGCAGGGCAAGTACTTGATGCCTAGAATGACCTCTATAAAAAACACATTCATTTGCATATAAAATATTAGGGTTTGTTTTGGTTGTTTCAAACATTGTCTTTGTTTCCCTTCCCCCACTTCCCTCTCCCTCCTTCCCTACTTTGCCCTCCACTGTAGTCTCTTGTCTGCTTTCAGACTAGATCAAGTGCATTCAGGGTGTTATGGCTGTAGACATCTTGTCTGCTTTCATAGTACAGGCTTCCTGTTCTTTCCCACTTTCTGTTTCCTCTTGCTCAGTGGTCTCCAATCTCAAATCATAGCCCATCCTCAGCCTCACATCCCCTTATTGACATACATACATACATATATACATTAAAAGAAGGACACAAGGCTGGAGAGATGGCTCAGCGGTGAAGGCACTTGCCTCTAGTGCCTAAGACCCCGGGTTCAATTCCCCAGGACCCACATGAGCCAGACCCACAAGGTGGTAGCCCTGGTGCTCTCTCTTTCTCTCTCTCTCTCTCTCTCTCTCTCTCTCTCTCTCTTTCTGCTTGAAAATGAATGAATAAAATATTTTTAAAAAAGGACACAATAGACAAAACATTATTTTCCTTAGTATTGTTCAGATTTGTATTGACTTTTACACAAAGTTACAAGTGTCACATAAAATTAAAATCAATAAATGGTGAGTTGGTAAAACACAAAGACATAAGCACTCATGCATGTTTACATGGAGGTAAAGGATGGAGCACAGCAGAAGTGTCCAGGCAACTGCAGTGTCACTGTTACTGAATTTGGTCATATTGACCTTTTTATTTTCTTGGCAGTTGAATTAAAAGCAGAAATGCAGCAGTCTGCTAAAGGGAGTAAACACATTTGTCCAAGGAGTTATAGATAGATTTTTCTTGGCATTGATTCTTAAAAAGATGCTCTCATGTGAGTTTATTATTAATTTTTTTTGGCTTGCAGGCAGTAGAATATATTAGTTAAGACCAGGGATCAGCAAAGGATCAGAGAATAAATATGTTTGGCCTTGTGGACCATATGGTATTTGTCACATCTACTCAACTTGACCAAAGAAGTATGTTGCCATCAGCTTTCTAGTTGCTGCGCAGAAAGAACCCAAACAAAAGCGGCTTGTGGAGGAATGGGTTTATTTGGCTTATGGACTCGAGGGGAGACTCCATCCTGGCAGGGAAAACGATGGCATGAGCAGAGGGTGGACATCACCTCCACCACAGCACTGTAAGCAGCGGCAGGAAGGGGTGCCAAACACTGGCAAGGGGAAGCTGGCTTATAACCCCAAAAGCCACCCCCAACAACACAGCTCTAGTGAGGCTGTAAAACCCAAACTGCCATCAGCTGAGGATCAATCATTCAGAACACATTCATTTGTTTGTGGGGTACACCTGGTTCAGACCATGACAAAGTATGAGACAAGCCATGGACACATGAATAAATGAACATCACTGTATGCCAATACAAGCTCATTTATGGACATACTAATTGGAAATCTGTATGCTTTCACAACTGTAAGGGATTATTTTTTTTGGCATATATTTTTCAAGTATTTAAAAATATGAAAGCATTTGTAGCTCTGTGGTTATGCATATCCAGGGGGACACCAGATTTGGCTACTAGGCTTCAGTTTTCTGAGCTCCACTCCAAAGCTCTAGTCATGGGTTGTACTGTTATTTAATATTCCATCTTATTTAATATTGCCATTCACCATTGTGAAGGTCTTTATGCACTTGCCCTTGAGTGTTCTTCACAGAGCTTTTCACAGCATAAGCTTTATATGTAGTTTGTTCATGATGGTCTTTTATTTTGCTTTGTTTTATTTTTTTTTTGAGGTAGGGTCTCATTCTAGTTCAGGCTGACCTGGAATTCACTCTGTAGTCTCAGGTGGCCTCGATCTTGTGGCAGTGCCTCCTGAGTGCTGGGATTTAAGGCCCATGTCACCACGCCTGGCTCTCGTTATGTTCTTATCAACTATTTTTCCTTGGAGGCATAATTTTTTGCCTTTTCTGTTCACTGCCGAGTATTCAGCACCTTGAATACATTAAAAGGTAGGACCTTGGTAAATGTAGGCATCGAATGAATTTCATTCAGCCTGTGGATACAGTCCTGGAGTTCTGAAGGATAAAGTTAGAAGCCAGTATTGTATAAACTGCACCAAATTTCTAGTTGTGATGACTCAAAATGACATTATGGCCATGGGGGAGAAAGATAGGGTTTTGAGGTGCTCCTACATTTAGATGACAAGCACATGAGAAAAGGCCTGAGAGGGTCCTCAGGAGTAGCTGTGATATAAGGTAAGAAGAAACTCTTTGAATGGAAGCCAAGATAGGAAATAAAGAACAGCCTTAAAGTCTTCTACAAGATGAATGAATGTCATATAGAAAATTCCACTTGGATCTTGCCTGCAGGTTCCTGGTGGCTTTATAAAAGCAACTTCCCATGCCCAGTGGACATAAATGCAACCCTGGGGAGTTAGGGAGTACTATGACATCATCGAGACAACACGATATAATTTGCTTATTCCTAAGAAAATTGACATATGAACATGGCACCAGGTGATTCTAAAAATAACTCCAAGCATGCGTGAAGTTTTTATAGATGACAGAGATGGGAAATTAAAGAAAGATCTGTGAGAAGGCAGAGACCATTCAGGAAATATTATTAAGTTTAGTGCTTATCCATTTGGGAAGAAATTCAATTTGACTTTTTTCTTTCAAATGATGTCAATCAAGAATCAAGTCTCGATTATGTAACTTAAATATTAGAAACAATAGCATTATTTTTACATAAACAGGAAAAATCCGTGCATTAAAAAGAACAACAAAGAGGTCAAACAACCAAAGTCATCTTGAGAGTAAAGAAAATAACAGGAGGCCCCACAATTCATGATTTTAAAATATACTACAAAGCTACAATAATTAAAATAAGTGCCATTTGGATAATAACAGACATATAAAACAGTGGGTAAAACAAAGATCCCAGAAATAACAGATGAGGTCCCAGAAATAAGCCCAAGCACATATAGTCAGCTAGAATTTAACGAAAGCACCAAGAATATCCAATGCAGAAATTTTCTTCAATACATTGTATTGTGAAATGTCATACTCATATTCAAACACATGAACTTGGACCTTATCATACACTATGCAACAGGATTAATTAAAATGTATTAGATATTTAAACATAAGACCCCAAATTATAAAGTTACCAGAATAAAACACAGAGGGAAATTTTAGCATTAGCATTGACAACGATGTCACAAAAAACACAGGTGGAAAGTCGGTGGTACTACATCAAATGACAAAGTTTGTGCCCAGCAAGGTGAGCAATAAGTGAAAAACAACATAGAAAATGGGGAAAATATTTGTAATCTACAGATCTAATTAAGGATTAATTTATAAGGAATTCCTCCAACTTGATAACAAAACCTACAAACTACTCAAAACTGAGCAAAGGACTTGAATAGGTTATTTCTCTACAAGACACAAAAAGTATCTGAAAGGTTATCAATCACCAGGGAAATTCCAGTCAAAATTATAATAGTATGTGATTCCCTCTCTATTAAGATGTCTTTTAGACATTAGAAAAATGATTAAAACAACCCTCCAAAATGGAGCAAGTGTTGGCAAGGGTGTGAAGAAATTGGTTCCCTGTATACTGTTGGGAGGAATGTAAAGAGATGTGTTTCCATGGAAAAGAGTATGTATGAGGTATTTCCAAAAACATCTAAGAGTAGAATTCTAGGCTGGGTGAGGTACTACACAATGGTCATTCCAGCACTCAAGAAGCTGAGACCAGAGGACCACAAGTTCAAAGTTAGCATGGACCACATATTGATTTCAAGGCTATTCTAGGTTACATTGTGACACCCTGTGTTGAACCAACAAAGAAAAACTATTAGAACTTTCTTATGAATCAGCAATCACACTGATGGATATTTTCTCAAATAACTGAAGTCAGAATATTAAAGACATAGTACTTCTGTGGTCATCGCAGCATTAGTTACAAAAGTCATGATCAGGAAACAAGTGAAAGATCACCAAAGGGTAAGTGGCTAAAGAAAATTTGATAAATAGATTCATTAGGATATCACCAAACTATAAAAAGGATAAGATCCAGTCATAAAGGCTCAAAGAACCTTGAGTGCATATGCCAAATGCAACAACCTATCACAGATATCACGTGCATGCTGAGGTATCTGAAAGAGTCCAACACATAGACAGATAATATAGCAGTGATTGACAGGGACAAAGTGCAGGGTGAAATGGGTATTTAGCATACATTGGATATAAGATTTGCTTATGCTAGATGACTACATTCTAGACATCAGCTGTATAACATTATGCCTGTAGTAATTAATGCTGTATGTTCACCTAAAATTACCTGAGAGGGTAGAACTCACATTAACCATTCTTGTCATGATCTAAAAATGGAGATTCAAGGAAAAAATTTCATAAATATACATTTTAGATTTCTTAAACATGACACAATTTGGCTAAACAAAGAAAACATGAATAAATTTAACTGTTAAGAATTAATAATTTATGTTCAGCAAAATATATCATAAAATATGAAAGAGTGTCTGTGGTAGTTTGAATGTATGTCCCCCATAAACACGGAAGTTATTTTAAAGCTTGTAACTGGGTCTCCAGCTGCCTGGCAGGAAGAGGTGTCACTGGGAGCAGATCCTGGAGTCCCGTCCTAAGGAAAGTTTGGGGGCAGATTTGATGTCCAGCCCAAAGGTGTAAGAGAACAGTGTGAGCTCTGGTGGGGGTCCCTCTTGCTGCAGGTTTTGTTTTTGCTGTTTTTTTAGTATGTGTGCTGGTGTTGGCATTTTGCTTGCTGAAGTTTTACAACATGTTTGTTGGTATGGAAACAGCTTCTTTCTGCCACCGATGGAACTTCCCACTGGATTTATAAGCTTGAAATAAACCCCTTCCTCCCATAAACTGTGTTTGTTTTGAATGTTCATCCGAGCAATGTGAAGCTGTCTCCAACAGTGTTCTATAATTTAGGAGAAGATATTGAGACATAACTAACTAGGAAAGTATGATATATAAATGACTCCTGAAGAGAAGTAGGAAAAATATAGGTGACTTAATTGAAAAATAAACCATAGATACAAAGAGTTATTTCTCTAAAGGGAAAATATACAGAGATAATGAACATGCACAAATGCTTAACTATGTGTGGAAAGGTAATTTTAAATTATAAATCTAATACTGACCTGTGTTTCTATCAGATAATCATGGCGGGAATATGTAAATATTATAGGGTTTCTTCAGTGAAAAAAAAAACTGTACTCAAATATTATGACAGAAAGTATGCCTTGCAAAACACCTGGTTATGTAAAAAAAATTCCCTTGCCCCACATATACCAATGCCTTCTTCAATTACCTTCCTCCTCTTTCCTTTATTGCTGGTTATAACAGATACACAAATAATCATAGAAAAATTATTCTTATGAAGATGCTGGAAAATAAGTCAGAAATAAAAATAAAGCGATGCCCAAGAAGTTCAATGTGTAAATCATCCATGGATGTGTTTTGCTTGCTCATTTTTTTCCCTTGGCCCTATCTCTTGGTTTGCCTGGTAACTTTTCATTAAATTAAATATAGGAGTGGTTGTGATGGTAGAAGATTTTTCTTTGCCTTCTGGAAATGAGTAAGAATAGAGGTAAGTAAGGTTTCACTAACCAGAGAGCGAGGTGGGTAAAGGTATTTTAAATCTTTTAGAAGTACTCAACCTCATGGACATTTGTGCTTTTGGCTTTCATAATTTCAGCTGAAATTATGCTTACTTTACTTTGTCGATCTTTGTAGGTCCTGAACCTCACATTTTATTTTCTCAGTGCAGACTTCTGGGCATCATACCCTTTGGCCTGTAATGCTCAAGAATCAGTGAACAGCTTCAGGTGACCAAGGGCCTGGGTTTTTGTGCACATCTGGGTGCTCTCGTTCTCAGGTGTAGGCTAGCCTGTGCTTCTGAGGGTCTTGTTCAATGTCTTGTCAGCTATTAAAAGTTTGTCAGGGAAACTTGGAATAGAATTTTGGGCTCCCCTTGATTAATTTTCTTCCTTCTGGGATTGTTCGAATACTGAATCTATCTATCTATCTATCTATCTATCTATCTATCTATCTATCTATCTATCTATCTATCTATCTGTTTGATGTTTTCAGGTGCCACTTTCAATTTTTTTGTTTTGTGTTCTATCAAGCTTTATAGATGTTTTCATCAGAAAGATTTGTCTGTTGCGAAGTAGTTTATCATCTGGGATATCATCCAGCATCCTCTTGTTTCAAAAATATTATAGAATGCCATTAGCTGAGATTTAGAGTGAAAGACAGAAAGTAAAAGAAAGGGGAAAATGTATGAGATAGTAATTGTTACAAGTAGGAATATACACGTATCAGAGGCATAGAGTGGAAATTATTAATGAGTGACCATTTGAAGTTATATTTATCCTTTTAAAAATAACTGTGTACTATCATCTAGCCCAAAAAAGGAATAGATCAGAGATGAAGTTTTCATAGATAATATGATGGATACAGAGTTGTTTGAAATATTTACAATGATAAATATTAGAAATGTATAAATTCAAAAAGTAAAGATAAGAGAGCTAAATGAATAGTGAGAAAGAATTGGAGGGTCCATTGGCTTGGAGCTCATAGTAAAGTCAGTAAGAACTTCTGCATCCATCTATTGGGGATTGAATGACATAGAATTCCATCATGCTTGCACTATTCCCCCATCTGTTCAAGTTCTAGTGAGGGGGACACATGACAGTATATTTTCTATCAGGAAAATACAGATCTTTCTGACTCAGTTGCTCTGGTTGGCCTTCAGTTCTGAGTGTATGCCACCATGTGTTTTCCAAAGGGCGTTTAGTTTACTTTTGAATTTTATTCTTAAATTTACATGCATTTGAGTTAATTTTGGTGGCTCAGCTTCATCAATTCCATTTGTGAAAGACTATCTTTCCTCTATTGAATTAATTTCCACCTTTGTTTTTTTTTGTTTGATTTTTGTTTTACGTATGGACTGGACATACTTCTGTTGGTCTGCTTCGGTCCTGTCCCTTCCCTTCTAGGCATTGATGTGACTGTCTGGGTTGCTGTGCCATTGATTATCTCATAACACTGAGTAGAGGGGTTCCTCTTCCTTTGTCCTCTTTGATGGCCTTAGCTATTCTAGGTCTGTGCCTTAGCAAAGCATTTTAGAATCACAGATTGACTTTGGGAGAATCGGTGTATTTACAATGATGCATCTTCCAATTCATTGACATGGTTTATCTTCTCATTGATTTAGGTGTTCTTTGATTTTTGTTAGCATTTTGTAGCTCTCAGAACATAGTTCCTGTCTATGTTTTGTTACACTTAGACCTCAGTATTTTGTTTTCTTTGGTACCATCAGAAATGACGTTATGACTTTCGTTTTCATTTCCATGTGTTCCTTCTGCTGTTCCAGCTATCTGGACAGTCCTCTGTCATGGCTTGTTCTCCACTGTATTTCTCACTGCCAGCAGAGCACCTGCAGCAACTTCTCTGCCAGCCTGCTGCCTCTCATCTGCCTGGGGCAGAAATCTCACCATCCCTGCTGAATTTAGGATTTCAGTAGAAATCCTTAAAGCGTTAAGACATCTGAGGTCCTCTGTCACATGTAAGCCCTGCATGTTGGTGACAGTCTCTGCTGCTCATGGTTTGCTTTTAGTCATTCTAGTACTGATGGCTATTTTCTGAATGATGGAAGTTGTGACAAGTTTGACTTGTGAATAAACAGTGTTACTGGCATGTCTAGTTTCTCAGCTACTAAAACACTGGTGACAGCATCAATGTAAATAATGTATGAACTAAAATTCAAACTACGACTTTCTCCCCAAAGCTCCTTTTAATAATCTCAACATAATAGACTACTTCAAAAAGATGGTAAAAATTGTCATCTTTGAGGTTGCAGAATTCTAATGAGTTTTGAGGGAATTTCTTAAATTTAAAATAGTACATTTCTGGGCTGAGAAGATGACTCCGCAGCTACGAGCTCTTGCTGCAGCGAGAGAGCCTGAGAGGACCCGAGACCACATGCATTGGATTCCTGAGGAACCACAGAAAGAGCTGGGCATGACTGTCCATGTCTGTAGCCCCAGTCCTGGGGAAAACAGAGACCGGAGGATCTCTGAAGCTCATGAAAACTGCAGCTCCGCATTCAGAACTTCAGGGAGTCTGAAGGCAGTAATGCAGTTGAGTTATAGAGGAAGGACACCTGATGTTCTGCTCTGGCTTCTATGTGCCTGCAAGTGCCATGCATATACATACATGTACCCCACACACATGTGCACAAGCTGCCACCACCACCAGCAGCACAGCAAACATACAACACATGTCCCCAAAATAAAGATGCATTTCTCAATGCCCTTAAATGAGGCTGCAAATAAGGAAAGATAGTCCCAACGATATGTCATTTAGATGACCATGAAGTTAGAGTACCGAGTAAAGAACTCAGTCACTAGCTGTGTTCACTGCTCTGTTGTTAGGCCTTATCAAGTAGCATTGGAACAATCCAAATAAAAACAGAAGATCCTATATGCAGTATTAGAAATTAGGATGTTATCAATTATGAAAGAAAATCTATTTCTACTGCATAAAAAGATAGAACATTATTAAACAATTTAAAAATGACTTATTTTTCACTTTGATTTGACCTGCTCTGTCCAGCTCGCTTTGTATCAGATGGTCCTCTAAGTTTCAGTGTTTGTCCTGAGGCAGATTCCTTTTGAACATATAGTTAGCCTTCCCTTGTTAGTTTGACTCAGTAATCACTGGTCTCATCCTCCTGGTAAGATAGACAAGTAACCTGCATGCAGAAATTACTTGGAGCTATTTTTAATGCCTTCTCTTGTATATGTTTCACCTATAATAATAATAATAGGATGCTATTCTGGAGTAAAATTAGATAATACAGCCTCTGAAATGTTCTATTCTACAGATGGTGCAACTTAATTTTGACCACATTGGCCTAATGCCAATACTCTTAGCGGTTGCAGAATGTGACAGCAATGATTTTGTCATAGGTAGGCTCACATATGGGTTGGTACAATGGCTCAGTGGGCAAAGAACTTGCAACTCTGAGTACCTGAGTTGATATCATCACATCCCACATAAAGTCTGGAAGCGGTGGCAGGCATTTGAAATCCCATTACGTCTATGGTAAGAAAGGAGACAGAGAGAGGAGGCTTTCCCAGAAGCTCGTGAACAGAGAGGTGAATGATAGAGACCCTGCCTGACAAACTAGCTGGAGGAGAAGATCGACCAGAGAACATTGTAGCCTGACTTCCACATGTGCAGCCTGATGCAGGCCCACACACCTACATATGAACACTTGCATACACATGCCAAATAAATCCTTACAGAAGAAAAAACTCTCAAAAAGAAAGGTTCACACAAATGCACAGAGTAAACAAATCATAGGCATACAGCGTGATAAATTTTATATATGTAAATGTAGAAATACTGCTGGGATCAGGAGAAAAACTATTGAATCCCAGATCATTGACCTCCCTAATGCCTCATTTCTAATACGAAATAACTCTTTTCAAAATTGAACAGTCTATTTGTCTTAAAATTCACCACTTACAAATGTATAATTCTGTGGTTTTTAGTGTATTCACAAGATTCAGCAACTATTGCTAATACCTAATTCTCATCACCATCTAAAGAAGTTCAGTCCTGTCTAACCTTCCTTTCCATCAACCCCTCCCTGTCTCCCTAACAACCACTACCACATTTCCTGTCTCTATACCGACGTGTCATACACATGGGGCAATATAAATGTGTGATCTTTTGTGACTGACTTGTTCATACAGTGTTTTTACTTATTAACAATAAAGAGCTAAGTTAACTTATTCAAGAAAGACAAGGAAAGAATAGTTAATTTGGGATTCATGGTTTCAACGGATTCATTCTCCTGGCTCTCCTGCCTCTTGTGTAGAACATCTCATGGGTGATGGGACCATGTGGTGAAGCAGAAGAGCTCACTTTACAGCAGACAAGAATCAGAAGGGAAAACAGGAAGGGATCAAGGATAAGATTCTCTCAAGAACACTTTATCAAGGACCCATTTCTTTCATTAAGGTTCTACCTCCTAATGTTTCCAGACCTCCAAAAATAGGACTACTAGATAGTGACCAAGCCCCCTACATGTAAGCCTTGGGGGATATACTGTATAACCCTCCAAATGATAATGTACTCTATATTCTTTCTCTTACATCTAATTTATGCAAAATCACAGTCATATAAAATTCTAGGAAACATAAAGGTACATATAAATTTTCAAATAACTATACTCTTTTTGTCTGTTTGACTGGTCCCTCAGCTAAATTCTTGTGGCAAATTTAACAAACAGTGAAGAGTTTGATTTATTAGAAAGCTCAAATGTTGCTGTCATACTTCAACTAGATGTAATAACATAATAGACTTTGCTCAATAAAACATCAATCAGGCTCTACTCTGGTAAATGTCTGGTAAATGGAGAATGAGGGGAAGAGTTTGCGCTCTCTTAAGCTTTCTGCTTTTACAGGGCATGGAAATTGTATA
>PVHP010010959.1:0-46339 GCA_004024765.1 Zapus hudsonius | reverse complement strand
AGACAGGTTCTTACACTATAGCTCAGTCTTTTCTGACACAGTATCTATCCCAGACTGACCTTGAACTTGAGCTCACCCTGCCTCCACCTCCAGAGTGCTAGGAATACAGGAGTGAGCCACCACATCCAGCTTCAGAAATGTCATTTGAATTGTACATTAAAAATGTGTAGAGTAATAATTTATATACAGGCTCTAGATAATAAACATCATCTTCAAAAATCTAGACTTGCAATAAACTCTGCATATGTCATTCTTAAAACATATGTTTTCAAAATTAATGCAACCTTACCATACAGAAGTGAAAGCTTCCCTGTATTTTACAGTTTTAAAATATAATTATAGGGACTGGGAGGTTGCTCAGTGGTTAAAGGTGCTTGCTTGCAAAGCCCACCGGCCATGGTTTGATTCTCAGTACCCAAGTGAAGTCAGATGTACAAAGTGGTACATGTATCTGGAGTTCATTTTCAGTGGCAGGAAGCCCTGGCATGCCCATATTCTCTTTTCTCTCTCAAATAAATAAATAAGAATAAAAAATTTAGAAAAAAGATATAATTACAAACCTTATCAATTATCCATGGGTTCCTGTTAAATGACCATTCTGATGGAAACCTGACAAAGGACTTTCCCTCTTATTTTCAGAATAATTTCATATTACACCATGTTTTCTTACAACAGGGATTTCACTGCAAATGTTCTGGGGCCAGAACCATGTTACAGAAAGCTGAAAGCTCTGATCCACTGAGGGAGAATGTGACTAACCTTGTGTGAACATGTGAGTGTTCTTGTCTTCAGGGCCAGCATTGAGGATGAAGCCCTGCTCGGGTCCTCTGCTCACTCTGTACTTCAGAAGCCTGTGGGGACTGTCCTGATCGGTGGCCTGCAGATACTCGTTGGTAATGAGGAAGCCCAAGCGTCCTGTTGAAAGAGGCTTCAAGGATGTGGCTCCCCTATTAATGGTGATCTGTGGGACCCTGTGGTCGATGGAGCTTATCTGGATCTGCATTACCTGAGGTGTGTGTGTCTCCAGGGAAGTATCTGGCAAGACATAGAAACCAGTATGAGTGCCATCAGTTACAGTCAAGGAGAGACTGTCTTCCGAGCTTTCACTGCCATCATGCTGATAGCTAATTAAGTTCTCATTCAGGTCCTGCTTGGTGAATGTGGTCACAGGACGGTTATCATTATAGAAAATCCTGCCGTGACTGGGGATCTGGGTGATGGTAAACAGAACAAGATCGTCTGGGGTATCCTCGTCTTCCACCATCAACTCGAAAGAAGTGAGCACCATGCTCCCTCCCCTCTGCAGGTTTAATTGGTGGATAGTCAGGATAGGTTTCTTATTGTCTTCATCTCTGATAAAGATTCGGAAGGATCTGAGCACAGGGCTGTGTCCACTAACCACTCTAAATTCAAAGTGTTCTCTTTGTAGCCCATCCTTTGAAATACGGACATAGGATATTTTGTTGGCAGCCAGTTGAAGCTGAGTGAAAGAGGCTATGGGCTCTGCAGGTTGGTCAGAGCTCTCCAAGTGGCCCAGTCTAGGAGCCTGTATAAGGCTAAATTGAAGTTGTTCTCCAGGGCCGTGGATGTCACTGGTATTAAGCAGTTCAGTGGTGAGGTTCGCTCTGCCACCTTTCATCAAGGTGATTACTTTTCTGACTACCTCCGGGAACATCCTGCTTAAGTTGCCAATGGTGACATAGAAGTATTTATTCCTCAATCGGTTGACCCCATCAGTTACATCAAACTTGATAAGATCAACAGCCCCTTCTTGGCCTGTGTGAGTATAACAGATGAGGTCTCTGTCGATTTCATCCTGGGTAAAGTTCATTCCCACAGTGAGATTGTTTCTTACATCTCCTCCGGGTTTTCTCAGGCGTTGTAGAAGTCCTTGCTGAGGCTCAGAATGAAGGACAAAACTGAGGCTCTTGTCCTCTGAGTCAAGATCTGTGGCCTTGAGGATGCGATTTGTGATGACTTCAGAATGTCCAATATTGACTTCTAGGCCGCCATTGATGGTCAGCTGGGGGACCTCATCATCTACCAACATCACCACAATGGGTACCTTTTTGTGGGTGGTGTGCTTGCCATCACTCAACCAGACCTCAAAGTGGTCCTCTGTGCTTTCTGAGTCATCATGCTCATACGCGATGGAGGAAGCCTCCTGGATCTCCTGGAAGGTGAAGCTGCGGATGGTTTGGCTGCCGGTGGCCAGTTGCTGTATAATTCGTCCATGCCGAGGGAGTGCTGTCAGTTGAAAGTGGAGCTTATCTGGAGGCAGGTCAGCATCTGCTCCATTGAGCAGTGAGGTATCTAGGACGCGGCTCATCCCCTCTAAGACCACAAACTCATGGGTGAAAAGTTCAGGCTGCTCATCGTTGGTGGGTAAGATGATTACAGGGAGGAGGACATTTGGGGAGAAGTTGATACCATCGGAGCAATAAAGGGTGAATTGATCTGCTCGTGTTTCGACCCCCTTGTGGATACTCTGGACATAATTGATACACCCCATCCGGACATCCCTGATGGAGAAGGCACTGATGGGCCTACCGGCCCTTGACACTTTCCAACCAGGAGCTGGTGCAATGTTTTCCAGATAGCCAGAGGCTGGCTGTCCAGTTATGGTACAAAGGATTTCATCTTTGGGAGTGTCCACATCTTCAATATTGAGATGTTGTAAGGTCAGGGGGCTCTTCTCACCTTCATAGACAATAAAGGGCTCCCCCACTGACACCTTGGGGGGTTTGTTGTCCAATGGCAGTACTGTCACCTGCACCAGAACCCTCTCTACTCTGTTGTCCCCCACTGCCCAGTGATAAGAATCCTTACAGAGGAGGAGGCTGAAAGTGTCATGCTTCTTTTGGATACCAACTTCACCTCCAGTGTGGACATAGGCTACTGCACCGCTGATGAGGTCCTCTTGGGTGAATCGTTTTGTGGGCAATCCATTCACCATAATAGTGCCCAGTTTTGGCCCATCATCCACAATAAAAGAAAGCATCATATTATTTGTGTTTTTCCTGCCATGGATAACATCCCTGGTGATCTCAGCAGCTGTATTCTCTAGTGCATCTATGGAAATGGCTGGTAATGGACTACCCAAGATAGCAGTTCTGAGACTTTTATCAGCCACAGCAGGGCACACAGAAATCTGGACAGTGATGGATATATAGTGCAATCCGTCACTTACCTCCAGATGGAAGATGTCACTGGTAGTCTGGTCTCTATTGTGCTGATAAGAGAGAGTCCCATTAATAATGTCAGCTCTCCTGAAAGATTCCCCAGGGACCATACATTTTTTAAAGTACTGCAAATGTCCATGTTGGGGGCCCCAGACTAAAATAAAGATGATCTGATCAATGTTTGTGTCGGGGTCTGTAACATCGAGCTCATTAGTGCTGAGAACAAAACTGTCACCCTCGAAGATAGTCAAGCCTCTATTGATCACTTTTGGTGGCTGGCTGTCCATACGCTTTAGGAATATTGTGAATGTGCCTGGCACACTGTTGCCTGCAGCATCCTCCACCTGGTAGGAGAATTGTACAACCCGAGGTACGATGCCCAGCTTCTTCTGTGGGGGCTGATAAGCAATCTTGTGATGATTGATCTGGGCCTGGGTGAAGTGCATGATGGGTCTGTTTGGTGAATCAGTGAGAACGATTTCTCCAGCCTGAACTTGGTGGTGGCTATCAGTGTCAGTCGGTGGTGTCAGTAGGGTGTACCACAGATTTTGGTCATCTGAGTTCTGGTCAGTGTATTGGAGGAATTTCTTTTGGAAGTGAGTGAGCTGGTATTCCTGCACTGTCATTTCTAGCGTAGCTTCTGGATACAGCTGTGGTCTCAGCGTATCCACGGGGTGGATATTGATGGTGAGAAAGTGCCGATTGGATAGGTTGGGAGGATCATGGTCATCCTGCACATGGAAAGCCAGATGGACCACTACAGATTGAAGGATGTGTGGTCCAATGTGGCGGAAGAAGAGCCTCCCTTCTGTTATGTCCCTCTGCAGCCACTCAGTCACCACCTTTTCATAAAATCCTTCTGTTTCCACATAGTGCCATTCACTCTGCAGAGGGGACAAAGGAGGTCCAACCTGTCTTAGCAGCATGTCGCCCATGTGCTGGGTAGTCTGGGAGGAATCAGGAGCCAGACCCCATGCTCCCTGTTTTCCTCCCACAAGCTGGTCCTCCAGTACAAAGAGGATAGCTGAGTCCTCAGAATCGATATCCATGGCATCCAGGACCAAGGGGGATATTGGGACCATGTGCCCTTCAGTCATAGAGAGTCCAGTGTTGGTAGTGACTACCGGTGGCTCATCGTCCACAGGCACGATGGTGATGGGGATGAGGAAGTCCACCTGATGGTGCCTATCTTCCATTCGGAAGATGACATTGTCACTGTAAGTGTCGCTGCCGTCATGTTGGTACAGCACTCTCCCTGCTGCCAGGTCCACTGGTGTGAAATACTTGCACTCCACGGGTGCCCCCAACACCACCACTTGCCCATGGCGCAAGCCGCTGACAGCCATCATTTTCACTTCTTCTAGATTATCTCTATCACTGACCTGAAGGCTTGGGCTTGGAGTGCCAGACAAGGACCGTGCCTGACCTTCAAAAACCACAATTCCCCTGTTATAGTTAGCCACAGGAGCCAGGGCCTTCATGGACTTTACTATCACCATGAAGACAAAAGGGTCTGAGGTGGCACCCTCTTCATCCACCACCTGCAGCTCTAGGTGAAAAATTCGGTCCCCTTCCCAACTCTCAGCAGGAGGCTGATAGGCAATTTTCAGCTCACACAGCTCTCTCTGGGTGAAGAAGGAAACTGGAAGGCCCATGGGGTCATCCATACTGACCACATAGCCCTCCTGGCCCGGATGACCAAATGGGGCTGCGGGCACATTGAGGATGTTGAAGACCAGGTCGTCAGAGTCTGACTCTCTGTCCTCTGCCGCCAGGACATTCGGTGTCAGGGCTGTGAGCATGGACTGGTCAACCTCCACCATCATCAGAGCCTCAAAACTGGGCCTAGGCGGGGTGTTCTGGACTCCCCTGGGAATCCTCACCTGCAGCTGGAAGTGCTCACGGGCCAGCACCTCCACTGACCCATCACCTCGGGGCTCTGTCCCCAGCAGCTCCACCACCATGGGCACATAGTCCCTGTTGGGCCAGGAGGCTGTGGCGGTGTGCTGGTAGCGCACCCCAGCATGGACAAAAGCCTCACAGTCGACCCAATTACCCTTAGGGAGAGAGCTCCCCGTGCTGTCCACCAGATGCCCGTATTTGGGCAGTGGGCCGCCCTGGTGAGGGAGCGGGGACAGTCGACACTTGCGTGGGGCGTCCACTCCAGATTCCAGGGACGCGAAGTCGAGCACTCTCCTGTCAATGGCATGACTGCAGCCTCGCACTTTGAACACCGTCAAAGGCCTGTTGCGCTTCACCAGTTCCAGGTGGGAGAAGTCCACGTTCACGGTCAAGGTGAAGGGCAGCACCAGCCAGGAGGTTCCCGCGTCGTAGCGCAGCTGCAGCCGCACCCGGGCGCGCCCGCCCCGGCGCGAGCCGAAGTGAGTGTACCGGACCTGGCGGACCCCGAAGGCGCAGGGGAAGAGGCTGGGGGACAGCGCTCCTTGGAGCCGTGGCAGGACATCCAACACGGTCACCTCGCACCGGTCCCCGGGCTGCACTCGAATCACCAGATCCTTCAGAGGGTCGAGCCAAAGCGAGCGTCCCACGGGCACTCGGAGGCCGGGGTTGGCCACCAGGATGCTGGGGTTTTCCTCGCGGCTGCCATTAACTCCCCATGGAGGCAGGTAGAGCATCGGGTGGGATTCATTCCCAGACCAGGGTACCTGTCCCTGCAGTGCGTGGCAACTCAGAAGCAGGCAGGTGAGTGCCACTACGAGCCGCGGGGAACTCCCAGAGGGGTCCCGAGAATGTCCAGCCATGGCTCGGGCTGAGATCCCGGCGCTGGGATACCCAGAGAGTGCCCACTCCAAGGGACCCATTTAGCCAGTGGTCCAGTCGGTAGAGGAGGGGTGAATCCAGCGGATGTACTTCAGCTACCACAGGGTAATAGCCTCAGGGGAAGGGGCTCTGTCCCTTTCTGCGCTCCAGGTGTTCCAAGTCTCCCCTTTCCAGGCTCCTGAGCTCCCCCAGATGTACCCAGATGTGTCCCTGCGCGTGCAGACGCTGCGCTCCCCCCAGTTACCTTCCTTGCAGGTGCCCGGAGGGGTGGCTCCCCACGATGTAGCCCTGGTCTGCTGCCTGTCTCCAACCCTAGAGCCTGGATTCTCTCCTCGCTGCAGCCAAGCCACAAGGGACTGTCCCCCACAGCGACCGCGACCGCGACCGTGCCGGATCAGTTCTGCGCGTGGGGACATCGCTGGCGCGGTCCATTCTTCACGGAACAGTGTTTCTGCGAGACCAAAAGCCAGCGTTCCTCTCTTTACCGCCTACCGGAGGGCATTTTCTAGCCAAAATCCAGTCTCACTTTGGACTTTCAAAAAAGCCGGTGGGAGCTGGTTTGCAAAAAGGATATCTAGTTTATTCTTTTTCTTTTAATTCAACACATCCTAAACAACCCTGGGATTTTTCTGCTTAGTTCTTTTTGGGAGTGGGGTGGAGTGGGAGGGTCATCAGCATTCAGGCTGGGGCTCACGCAGAGCGAGGGGTGTGCAGGTTGGCTTCTTCCCATTTTTAAAAAGGCGGTTCCTATATCTGATCCATGGAGACCAGTACCAGGTCGTTAGACACGCTGTTTCCTAATCACTTTCTTTATAGAGACATATATAGTAGCCAGAGGTGAGGATGCAGAGGAAGCAGGAGCAGAGACAATTCCACAGATGCTTGGATAAATGTCTGTGAACCAAGCTTCCTCGCGCACCTGGACCCAGGCTTTGCAAGAACCATCTCTGTGGGTGTAGTGTTATGTACAAACTCATCTTAATTTCTTAGGGATTAGAAGGGTCCACTTGGTCATTTATGTAAGTGCAGGGTGATTTACGAATAGAAGAGTAGTTCATGTGCTTCCTTATGCAATCAGTGGGAATGTGAGACTTTTGATGACTGAAGATAGATTTTCTACAGTGCTGCAGATGTCTGTTCTATTCACTTTAACAGCAGCAGCCACTGATTATCGAAGCAAGAATAATATGCTAGTGGCTGGAAAGAGTTAATCTCTCAAAACATTAATCAGCCAGTGAGGTGCTGTGGTTAACGCTTAGCACACCTCATTAGCAACAATTTATTTATAACACAATGGTAAGAGTAATTTCTTTTTCTTTTGTAAATTTTATTTTTTATTGGCAAACAAAGGATCAAGTTTCGTTGCGGAGTTTTTCAACCAAATTTTGTCTTTTTGTTCCTTTCCCTCCTTTTCTCCCCCATGCTGTTTCCCTCTGTAGCCCCCTACACTCCATAACCTATTTTCTGTTTGTCAGCTTTCTTTTGCACCCACCCCTGCTTTTCACATCGTGGTGCTTTGAATCAGATGTCTCCTATAACCTCGTGTGTTTTGAGTGCTTGGTCCCCAGCTGGTGGTAATTTGGGAGGTGGGGCCTTCTTGGAGGATGTGTGTACTTGAGGGCAGCCTTTGGGGTGTTGTAGCTAGCTCCCCCTTGCCAGATCCTGGTTCACTTTCTTGCTACTATTTTCCACTTGCTGTAGCAGAAGTGATGTCCAGTTTCTGCTTATGTTATGTTTTCCCCTGTCTTCATGACTCTTTTCCTGGAGTTGTAAACCAAAATAAACCCTCTCCTCCTATCCGCTGCATTTAGTTGGGTGTTTTGTTCCGTCCACATGAAGGTCACTACAACACATGTCCTATACCCACTCATAAGAGATGCAATTTGAAATGATATATTTTTACCGTAATTATGCAAAGTTATCTAGTGTGTCCATAAAACATTACTTTTAAGATGTATTTTAATTGAAACACAGTGATAATTCTATTATACATGAAAGAAGCATTCATCCTAGAAAGCAAGTGCCTTGTCTAGAGATGAGTTTTTATAACAGAACATTGGCTGACATTTGTCACCCCCACTAGTTTTGAGACTCCATAACAGCAAGGAGAGCACAGTGCTCAACACTGATGTCTAGAATGTTGGTTGTTGACTGGGTGAGAGAACAAGAAAATCAAGTGCATCCGAAGTAGAAGTTGATAGATTCTCAAGTCTGGGTGCTAAGCAGAGGAAACCAGCACTGGTGTAGAATCCACAGATTTCATTAGTGGCTGCTGTCAGTTGTGTTTAGAGAGTTCAGATTTGTTTCCTAGCCCAATATTTTTTAAAAAATATTTTATTTATTCATTTTCAAGCAGAGAGAAAGAGAGAGAGAGAGAGAGAGAGAGAGAGAGAGAGAGAGAGAGAGAGAGAGAACAAGAGAACACCAGGGCCACTACCTTGTGGGTCTGGCGTATGTGGGTCCTGGGGAATTGAACCCGGGGCCTTAGGCACTGGAGTCAAGTGCCTTAACTGCTGAGCCATCTCTCCAGCCCCCTAGCCTAATATTTATATCATTAATTTTTCATTCCACAGAGCAATTTCATTTATCCATATTAGACTACTGTATTTCATCACCCCAAAATTTATTCTTTGAACCTGAGCTGCATTTCAAGTCTATCATTTAAAAGGAAGAATAAAAATAAACTATTGCTGTGCTCTCTGTTTCTTTTTGAAAAATATAACTTACATCATGCGTTTCTTTTAAAAACCTTGCAAGGTGGTTCTGTGTTTCATTTCTAACTTATATGTAACAATAGATGTCACTTCATACAGCTGCTACACGAATTAAGTGAATTACTGCACATAAAAGACTCTGTAGCTGGCACACAGTAAGCACTCAATAAATGTAAGTTATTATCATAATTACACATGTAAAATGATTTATAGATGTTAAGTAGAAAAATTTTACCTTGTAAATGAATTCCATTGTTGCAAAAAGTGTGCTCCATAGGGAAGGGATTTTTCACATGCCCTTGACACTCCAGGGGGACTTTTATTTGTCATACACAATCCCACAGAAAATCGTCTCTGCTCTGAAGTACATGGGATGAATGACATTCAATAGGACAGAAGAAAGGAACTATGTGCCCAAATATCATGGTTCTTTGGCAGAGAGACAGGCCATTTTCAGAAAGGTCATAACCAGCTTTTGGGAGAAATGGATGAGAACATGGAGGGAAAATTCTTCCATAAGGAGCAAGGAAGCTCTAAACCAACATTTTCTTCTCCTACAGGCTGGTCCATCCAAGAAAGCTATGCATCCAGTCCTTGCCTAAGCTACTTTATATTTTTCTACAAGCTGGGGAAATGAAAGGTCATTGTACACTATGTTGACTGCAGTTAACAATGCTTTTACTATATACTTGAAATCAGCTGAGCAGATAGATCTTAAATATCCTCCCTACACACACACACACACACACACACACACACACACACACACACACACACATTAGCAATGTGAGGTCATAGATGTTGTAATTTATTTGTAATGAGCATTTCACAGGTCTGTGTATGTAAAAATACTGCAGTATACACCTTAAATACATTCCATTTCTGTGTCAATTATTTCTCAATAAGCAGGAATGTTGTTACCATGTTTTTATATTAAATTCTCTTCCTCATCCTTCTCCTTGAGTTAGAGTCTCATGGATTCCAGGCTAGTATCAGACTTTCTGTGTACCCAAGGATGGGCACCTGACACTCCTGCCTCCACTTCCCCAGAGATGGAATGACAGACATGTGCCACTGTATCAGGTGTATGTGGTACTGGGAACTGAAACTAGGGCATTCTACCAACTGTGCTCCATCCCCAGCCTCTCCTTCAATTAAAAAAGAGAAAAGAAGGTCTCTCTTGGAACATACCATTTGGGGAGTGAAGGAACCTAGAGGAATCAGAATGCACTAGGGTCAGGGGAGAGCTTGGGGAGATGGTGGAGGAGATGAAGCTGGAGGCCCATGGAGGCAGGTCGGGAGACTTGGAGGAGTATGCTGGCTCTTTACATGAGTGGAGGGGCCTTTGTTGGGTTCTGAGCAGACAGACTAGTATTTTAACATAATTTGCTTCAGGTTTTAAAAAAATATCTTTATTATGAATAATTATATACATTGTATGAGCAAATCTTGTGCATGTGTCCCCGTTTCCCTCCTCTCTGTCCTCTACCCACTGGGGTACTTTCTAGGTGTGCATACTGGATCTGTCCATAGGATAGGGGGTGCTTCAGGTTTTAGAATGGATTCCAGAAGGACAAGGAGAGATTCAGGGACCATATGATAATTTCTAAGGAATCAGTACCATTGAGATAAAGCCTGTGTCTTTGTTCTATAGTCTGACTGGAACACTTGGAAATTTAATTACTTGTCTTTTAAAAAAAGTTTTATCTGATTATAAAGGTGGTCATATATGTGTTAATAGTAAAATAAATGAAAGCAAGCCAAAAATATAAACCATTCATTATAGTGCGTGCAGAGAGAACCATGTTTTCATGTGAGTGTAGCACCCACAGCTTTTTGCTATGCATCTGTTTCCATAGTTTAATCCCAATTGGTCAATAATTCCTTGGCTATTGGATGGTAGATAATCATATTTTCTCCCATAAGCATTTCATTTTATAGGTCAAGGTTTCTTATACTAGGATCAGTGGATACATCCCAAGAGGCGCTAGGATCCCTTTAAATGATATTTTATAAGTTTGACAGTTCTAGCTCCAATGTGCCAAGGCTGGGAAATGTGCTGTGTTCGAGTTTTGGAGGCTGGAAGTCCAACATGGAGATATCATCAAGCTGGGTTCCTTTTGGTGCCTGGTAAGTGAGGAACTATTCCAGGTCTGTCTCCCTGGCTGTAGACAATAGTCTCCTTCCCTTTGTGTATGTCCCTGTGCCAAGTTTCCCCCTTCCCTAATATGTCAGGCAAATTGGATCATGGCTTGCTTTCCTACCTCTATTTTTATTTTTTATTAAATAAAAGAGAGAGAGAGAGAGAGAGAGAGAGAGAGAGAGAGAGAGAGAGAGAGAGAGAATGTATGCACCAGGGTCTCCAGCTGCTGCAAATGAACTCCAGATGCATATACCACTTTGTGCATCTGGCTTTAAGTGGGTACTGAGGAATTGAACCTAGGTTGTTAGGCTTTTCAGGCAAGTTCCTTAACCACTGAGCCCTCCTAACTCTATTTTAACTTGGTCACATTTTGAAGCACTTGGGGATAGGGTTTTATTCAACATGGGATGTTTTGAGAGACACAATTTAACCCATGAACTCTTACGCTAATTTCCCAGAAGTCCTGTCTTCAGTACATGCAAAATACATTCACCTCATGTCACTATCTCCCAAAGTCTTACATCACAGAATCAACTCTTAGGATAAAAACATCATCCCAATACTATTGAAATCAATGAGGGCCCAGACTCGTGATATGGTTCATCCTGGCCAAGTTCCTCTCCAGCTGCACACCTGTGACACTATCTGCTTGCAAAGTGTCAAGGTGGAAAAGGCAGAGAATGGACATTTTCTAAAGAAAAGAAGGAATTGTGTATCCCAGCTCTGGGAGGTAGATACAGGAGGATCTCTGAGGCTCACAGGCTAGCCAATCTAGCCTAATTGGCCAATGCAAGACTATCTCAAAAAGAGATGGATGGCTTCCAACAGGAATGACACCCAAGGCTGTCCTTTGGCCTCTTCATGTGTACACGGGTGCACACACACATGAACATACATACACATAAACATACACACACAATGCACACACAAGAATTTGCACACACACATGAACACACACATATGAACATACACACATGCATGCACACACATATACACACACATGAACACACATGCACACACGCACATACATTTAAAATTTTTCTTTGGATCTCAGCTTGAGAAGAATCTTCTCTTCGTCCTTCACTGGGAGGCAGCTCTGCTCTCAGCCCTGGCAAGCCTGTGACAATCTTCTGAAGTAGTTATATGAAAAGCTGATTTGTTCATCTGCAGAGTCAAGATAGTGCTTGATATAGATTTGCATTTGGGTGATTAGGTAGGAAATCAACTCTGGGAGTCTCTTTATGGGAGCAATTTATCACTTTATTATTAGGCTTGCTCCAGAAATAATGATTACAAAAAAAAAATCAATGATATGACATGCCGCACATTTAGTTTCTCCACAACTCATTTACCTAGAACCAAATCATTAAGAACCTTCAACTGTCATGCTGAAGCTCTTCAGGTTATGGCTATACTCATTTTTTTCCCATGGATGGGACTAAAAGAAGTATGATTTTTCCATATAAACTGAACTGTTCCAGGAATGATGGGGAGGGGGGAGGATATCATGCATATAAACAATATAATTGATTTGTTGCTTTGAAATGCCATCCAGAGAACTTGCAAAGTGTTAACTGTGGTGTTTAGTAATGCTGCTTAATGTGTGTGTGTGTGTGTGTGTGTGTGTGTGTGTGTGTGTGTGTGAGACTTCTCAGCACCATACACCTGGCTTTTTTTTTCTTCTTCAAGGTAGGGTCTCACTTTAGCCCAGGCTGACCTGGAATTCACTAAGTAGTCTCAGGGTGGCCTTGAACTCATGGTGATCCTCCTACCTCTGCTTCCCGAGTGCTGGGATTAAGAGTGCATCACCACACTTGGCATTTTCACAGTGGGTTTTGGAATTGAACTAAGGCCATTATACTTGGAAAGAAAAACTTTTACTGACTGAGCTATCTCTCTAGCTCTGGAATACTTTTAAAACAGTGTGATCATTAATTTCATATATCAACTTGACTACTTCATGGGGTTCCCAGACTAAACATTCTTTCTGAGTATGACTGTGCGTTCAGATAGGATGAGACTAGCAGTGGAATATTTGAATGAATGGATTCATTATGTTAGATCCTGCCTCCTAGTGCAGCTGGGTGTCATCCTGTCTACTGAAAAAATACAAGGAAAAGAACCAAAATGTGGTGGAAGAAGAAACATGCCCCTTACCCATCCTGCTTGGTTGTTTGAGCAGGTATGCCAATCTTTCCCTGTTCTTGGCACTCCTACTTCTGGCCTTTATACTCAGATGGAATTCTGACACTGGCTTCCCTTAGTCTCCAACTTGCATGCAGCATATTGTGTGACTCCTCAGCTTCCAAGATGCCACAAGCCAATTCCTTATAATCAATGATATGCACACTGTTGGCTTTGATTCTCTGGATAACTCTAATTAATATAAATGGTGATTTAATTATTTTATTTTAAAGATGTTTCAAATAATTTAATAAACTTGAATAAAGTTGATTTAACATTTTGGTTAAAGTTTCCAAAGAAAACCAATTTAATCATTTGTTAATTAATTTACAATTGGCATGTCAAAGGTATTTTTAAAGAAGATGCTGAGAGGGGCAGGATGATGAATAAGATAGAATTTACAGTCCTTAGACCACTAGACAGGGCTTCTTGGAGTCACAGTAGGTAGCATAAACTACACATTTCCTACCTCCCTAAAGGATCACTTTGGGGTCACTCCCAACATTTTGCTTAGGAAAGAAACAGGTTTTGAATTATAACTAAGTGGTATTGGGAATTGGAAAGTTGGCAAGATCAACAGGTGTAATGGGTCTGTGTTAATTCAGTTCCTTACAGGATTACATACGGAGCCTCTAAATTAAGCTGCTGGTCTGGAACAAAACAAAGGAGAGTTATCTTAGCCTTTATTGGGTTAGCATAGAGTGCATCAAGCACAGTTTTCACATCTATGAAGGACACAATGTTATTTTACAATGTACATTTTGTCTCCCAAGATATGAGTTTTTGGAAGATGGTGCATCATCTTGGAATTAGGTGACATTTAGTACATCAGAATATATATCAGCACAGGGTAGGAGGGGAAAAAGACCTTCATATCTATTTAGTTTTATTTTAAATGGGAATCAGGAGCTGGAGAGATGGCCCAGCAGTTAAGGCACTTGCCTGCAAAGCCTAATGACCTGAGTTTGATTTGCCAGTACCCAGGCAAAGCCAGATGCACAGTGATGCATGCATCTGGAGTTCATTTGTAGCAGCTGAAGGCCCTGATGCACTCACTCTGTCTCTGTATGTGTCTCTTCTATCCCACCCTACTTGCAAATAAAAAAATAAATCAACCCATCACTCACTCAAATGAAAATATTTAAATAGGAATCGTAAATGACCATTGGTATAGAGCTGTGTGTATTGACTCCAAAATAGAGATGGCAAACAGGCCAAACAGACACACAGTCATTGTCAGTGGGGAACTATTCTGTTGCAGGGATGTTGAAGTCTTGGGGGGTCCCCATAGAGGTCACACGCTGTGGATTGATAGTAAATGTTGGCAGGATGTCTATCTGGACCAATAGCCATTCTGGTATTGCAGAGGACATGTGGAGGAAAAACTAGGCTGCTTTAGGGAAAAGAAAAGAGGGAGGAAGGGAAACCATGCATAATTGGAAGGATGGATACAACAAAGATGAAGAGAAAACTCACAGGGAGAGGATGGAAGGCCTTGGACAGAACACCCTTCTTGAGGAGTTCAATGAATCATGGGAAATTCCTGGCATTTAGAGAGTCTGGCCATCTCACATCTGTTGTTTCCTTGCTCACTGCTTCCATTTTGAGGCAAAAATTGCCTTTTAAATTTGTATATATTCTCCAGGGCCAAAAAGGAGATGTCAAAGAGATTTTTCCTTTAAGTGAATTTTTCCAAAGTTCATCTTGAACTACTTGTAGTTTATATAGAACTCCCTGTTGTTTTATGTACAGATCTTTTCAGACTTGGCCTTTGTTTCTTTCTACAATGTAGAGGAATACAATTTGTGTTTTCAAGATTTGGTCTTTTTACTCGAGGACTTCTTTAAAAAATCAAAACGGTGTATATAGTTATCTTTAGAATGTTTGTATAACTTGTGTATGAGCTTAATTTCCCTCCCCAAAGTATCTGGGTACAGATGCAAATATGCCAAAACTTGAAGTCCCAAATACTTTTGTTCCCTAGCATTTTGGATAAAGGATATTCAACCAGTAGGATACCAAAATAGATCGCTCACTTCTTTTTCTGGTATCTGTGGGACCTTTGAAATAATTGACAACACGCTGGACAGAAATGAAGGTGGAATAAATTAGTAATTCACTAAAACACAGAAGGGAACATGAGTAAATTGGTCCTATGCTCCCCACAGAGGGAACACACTCCATCACTCTGACTTCACATGACATTCTGCTATTAAAACAAAGTTCTTTTAAGCAGGCTCTCGTATGCCATACCTTTTGATTCCACCCATTTCATTTGAACATGGACAGCCATCATAGGATAGAGATTAAAATCCATATTTAAAGTAAAAATGCTATATCTTTGAGTTGTGAGAGAAAAAAATTAAGGCAATACAAATCAATGCATCCTTTAAGGAAGCCTGGCTGGCTCTGTGTCAGTTGCATGTGAATTTCAATGATAGAAAATAGTGAGAGCCATGGCAGTCCAGTAGACCTCCCCAGCTGCTTTCTTTGTTATTGTTGTTGTAGGAGGGCTTTATTTTTAGTACTGGAAGCTGTTTATTATTCATTGAAAGTGGCTATAAAAGCATGTTTTGAATGGTCATTTCAAGCATATGTGTAAATTCTCCATATTTTTCTTAGTGCACACATTTTTTAAAATAATGTCTTTATTGGTTTGTTATCAAGACATTTACGGTGTTTTGTCCCATTACTTTTATAGGGCACTTTAAAATATCAGATGCTTTAAATTAAGATGTGGTCGGTAATTACATAGTAATTTGAATTTGTGAGCTAAGTTTGCAAAATGAGGCCTTTTTGAGAAAGAACTGGATGCCTAAAAGGCTGGGCAGAGATAGAGAATGGGTATATAAAATAAAAAGGTCCATGGCTGCATGAATAAAAAAAGGCAATCAATTGCAACACTAATTCTGACAAAATAATCTAAGTTTTAGAATAAAGATATTTTTTCCTAGTCTTACAAGAGATTAGCCACCGACTCTATGGATTGTGACACAGCCCGACACGTCAAACACATTTCAGGTTGGCATGAGCACAGGCCCCTCTGGGTCACCACTTGAGTCTGGTGTATACCTCATCTCTCTGGGCATTCAGCAGTTGTAAACATGGCACAATTCATTCTTTTAGTTTAATGATATGGAGTCATAGATTCTTTTGTAAGTTCTAGAAACACACACACTCATACACATACACACACACTCTTACAAATATGCAGCCATACACATGCACACTCATACACACATACATGCACTCTCATGCACACACACACACATCTTAAACTGTCAAAAAGAGCGGGTATGAGGGATTAAAAAATCCCACTCCTTAATGTATTGGAGACAATACACAGTCTTTACTTATGTTTTTCTAATTTTTCCAAAGTGACACTTGTTAACTGTTTTATTCAGAATCAAATCAGATATCATCCATTATATTTTTATTCTACCTTATTATTTTATCTTTAAAAATGTTCTTTGATGCCAGGTGTGGTGGTGCACACCTTAAATCCCAGCACTCAGGAGGGAGGCAAAGGTAGGAGGATCACTGTGAGTTCAAGGCCACCTGAGACTCCATAGTGAATTCCAAGTCAGCCTGACCTAGAGTGAGACACCAAAATAAAATGTCCTTTGAGATTTTTCTTTCTTTTAATTGAGAACTTTCAAATATGAACACACTGTTATTTGGTCAAATTCCTGTCTCATTGCCTTCTTTTGACCCCTGTCCTCTGCCCCCACCCACTGAGAGCCCCCCTCCTTTTGTTGATTTTTTGACATTTAGATACATACATATTGCATTGTGATCATTTGTACCCCACGTCACCCTCCCTTAGTGGCTATGTCGTGGTCCAGTCAGCATTCTGTTACAAATACAGATGCAGCATTGGGAGGTGCTCTTTATTGTTGCCGGGTGTGTTAGCACATGCCGTTGATTCCAGCACTCAGGAGGCAGAGGCAGGAGGATTGCTGTGAGTTCCAGTTCACCCTGAGACTACATAGTGAATTCCACACCAGCCTGGGCTAGCGCCAGACCCTACCTTGGAAAACCACCACCACCCACAAAACACTGTTGACAGAGTGATTTTAAGCTGAGAGACAAAGTTGTGGGCTGAAGACTGAATGGAGATGGAGGTCAACCTAGAGACCAGTGCTGGAAATTTCCAAGCAAACTAAACTACTGACTAGAAGGGCACAGTGTGGGTAGAAATGTGGGGGAGGTGTGGAGTACAATCAAATCAAGAAACACATTTGAGAAGACCGGGAATTTCAACTTGCTAGTTGAAATTTGCATGAGGCATGCCAGCCTCATGGGTAGGGAACAGAACCCTAAATTTTTTGACCTTTTGTCCAGGGCAATTAAAATGCCTTTCTGTCTGCCCTTCCTCACAGTCCAAGGGGTATGATGGTGTACCCATAAGCTAGGCTCCTCGAAACAAATTTTATGATCCCTAGGAGGAAAAACAAAACACTGAGAATATATCCAATTTATGGTTATATTGTTCTATTTTTTCTTGCTTTTATTTATTGCCTTCTCCTGGACAAGGAGTTTTATTTATTTATTTTTCATGATACAGTATCCCTTTATTTCTGAGGTAAAGGTGGAAAAAAATTTTTTTTTAAATTTATTGTCCATAATGAGTTACAACATTTAGTGGGCAAACAATGAGTTGTTATCCCCAATTCCCCGCTGCCATCCCCTCCCCCCTCCACTGGATAACCTCCTCCATGGGTCATCTGGATCAGTCCTTGTGACAGGGGACCATGGATAGCCTAGTATTCAGCCAGGTTCTCCTGGCCATGCCTCTGGATCATCTCCTCCACCACGGCTCTTACAATCTTTCTGCCCCCTCTTCTGCTCAGTTCCCTGAGTCATGGTGGATGAGTATTAAGGCTGCTTTAAGGTTGTGAACTTAGGGGTCTTTGTGTCAAAAATCGTTGGTTTCTGTCTCACTGGCTTATCCTGTGTTGATTTAATGGCTGTGGCTGTGGGCCCCTTGTTCATCCCGTCATTCTCTGCGGGGTTCCATTTGGATTCTCCATGATATGACTGTGGTGGCTCCCCTCTTGCCAGAATCTCAGCTATCGGCCTACGGTCAGTTGGTAGGGTTAGATGGGTCCCAGCTCTCTCGCTGCATCCTGAAAAATACAAACACAATTGCCTCTGGCGAGCACAGTCCTCGATGGAAGCTTCCACTGGTGAGAATCGTGTGCTGGGAGGTATCTGCGGCTCAGAGCGTGACTGCAGCTTATGTCCACGACCTGGATCCCTGCTGAAAACCCTGACCCTTGTGACCCGAGGGACATGGCGAGTCTGCTAGTCAGCCATCTTGAACCGGAAGTCTGGACAAGGAGTTTTATATGAATGACTGATCAGCTGACTATTCAGTCCCTCCAACTTATCTAGTATGGCTTTTAATTTACTACCACCATGGAGAAGCCCTGGACAACATGTAATATATAAATACTTCAATTTACTAGGCTTTAAAATGATTTGTTAAGGTATTGATTGAACTTGATGACATTGGTTGGAATCAGTGAGAATGTTTTATGTGCTTAGTTTACACATATTTCCTTTTACTTCACAGTAAGGTTAGTCAAAGCAAGAGTCCTGGCCAGATGTTTATTAGTTCTTTTTTATTAATGTCTGTGTACATGTGTATGCATATGTGGGTGCATATGTGTGTTCATGTATGTGTAGAGGGCAGAAGACACCTTGGGTGGCGGTCCTCTTAGGAGCTGGCCACTTTTTCTTTCGAGGAAGACGCTTTGGAGCTCACCCAGCAGACCATACTGGGTAACCAGAGCCCCAGGGATTCCTGACTCTGCCTTCCCAGGGCTGGGATTATAAGCAGGAGCCACTATGGACAGCTTTTTGTAACATGGGCTCTGGAGATCAAACTCAGGTACTTCTGCTTGCCCTGCAAACACTACTGACAGCTCTCATCCTAGCACTATTTATCAGTCCCAACCTCACTTAGAAAAATATTTTATTTGAGGAAAAGCTCCTTCTATCTAATTGTATGATATATGGAAGTATAATTTGGACAAAACTTTGATATCTTTGGGTGTCATATTAATATTTATCAGTGTAATATTTTCTGAGTAATTCCGATGCATGCATACATACATACACACCATTACATTTAAGTTATTTGTAACTAGCTCAAAGGCTCTATAAGGGTGATTTTAGAAATTTTTTCTCGGGTGGAAGCAGTTTTCACTCCAAGGAGACATGTTTGACTGTCACCCTGGAGGGGTGGGGCTGTGATCTGCTGGGACTTGTGGATCAATTTTCTGCAATGCACAGCACGGCTTCCAATGACACAGATTCCTCAGTTCCAAATGTCAGGACTGCGAAGGTGCAGAAACCCTGGTTTAGAAAATAAACAGCTGCCAGGAAAATGAATTTTCTGTTCACTTTTCTCAGTGTCTCCCTTTCTCTTTTAAATTCTGTCATACTCTATAATGCCACTATCAAGAGTCCTAAGAAAACGTCACAAAACATAAAGTAAAGAGGAAGAAGAGAAGAATTCTGTTCCCTTTAATGCTGAGTCACATTCTGTGGGAAGCTGAACAGTATATCCTGTCTTCTGGAAGGCTTTGTCAGTTGTAAGGGGTCCCCAGCATCCTGACCCAGCCAGTATGATGGTAACATGATCCTCTGATTGCTAGATCTACAGACAGCATCCAATAACTGTAGATGAGCTTCTGCAAGGGCTTCTGTCATTTAAAAAGAAGTCTGCCCTGGTATTTATTCAGAAATTAAAAGAATCTCTCTAGCGGAAGAGGAGCCCCCTTGCTCCCAAGAATCTAAAAGAAAACAACCTTTTGCAATAAAGCCTGCCTCATAGCCATACCTTGCTGAATTTAATCTGACAATAGGGGACGAGGTGACTGTTGTAGTGGCTTCCAATTGTTACTGAGATTTGGAGTTTGGGTAAAGCATTCTGATGAATGCATATCTCTCACAAAGATAGATTTTACCCTATGAAAAGGTAACTGATACTCAAAGGACTGGACATAACAGTCTAGAGTGAGTTTCTCAGCAGCCATGCTGCTTGCTCTCCTGCTTGGGTGACATCCCATCTTCTCAGAAAAGCCATCCAGCCCGTTTCCTCTGAAAAAGTAATCCCATCACCCTCTTGCCACCCTACTTAAGTTTATAGTACAACACTCCGTATTTAACAGATGCCACCCACCTCCTGTGGGACAGAGTCTCTCTCCTGGGCCCAAGCTCACCCATTGGGCTAGGCTGGCCGGCTAGTGAGCCCTGGGAATGGGGGGGGGGTGCAATACCCTCTCATTACTTTCTTTTGATCCCTGTAAGTTACCAACCCCTTTCCATGACCTCATTAGCACCCCTCAAAGAAATCAGTTCTTAAATTAATCTATTAGCTCTTTCTGTTCTCTCATTCATTATTTTTTCTCTTGATTTTGAAATTCCTGTCATTTTCTTTTTCTTTCATTGCATGTGTATGTGATGTGCATGCATACGTGTGTGTGTGTGTGTGTGTGTGTGTGTGTGTGTGTGTGTGTGTGTGTAGGCCAAAGTGGGTTCATGTCTCATAAATGCTGCTCCCTTTTTTGTTTGAGACGCGGTTTCCCATTGGCCTGGATCTCACCAATTAGGCTAGATTGGCTGATTGGTGAGTCCTCAGGCTCCTCCTGTCTCCATCTCCTCAGTGCTGGAATTACAATGCATGCATGCCCTGTCTGGCATGTGTACATGGGTTCTGGGGATTGAAGTCAGATTCCATGCTTGTGATGAAACTATCTCCTCAGCCCTGCTGTGCTTTTTAAGTTCATCTTATTCTCCTAAAGTTTTGAGCTTAAAGTGTAATTCATATACTTCTATAACTTTATCAATATATTTCTATAACTTTATTAATACTAGTATTATGTTTATGAAATTTCAGTAATATTTTACTTTGGCAAAGATAACAATAGCTGATGTTTATCATGTACTTGTTATGTCTAGGGACTGCTCTAAACACATTCGACAATGGTGTGATGTAATTAGCTTTATTATTATGATCATTTATCAATGAAGAGACTTAGGCCCTGAGGTAACAGACAACATAAGAGAAAAAGACTTTCTTTTCCAAGCGAGTCTGTCAGTCAATAACTGTCACAGGCAGCCACAAGCGGCTGGGATGAATCTCCAACTCAGGCACAGTTTATGGGAGGAAATGATTTATTCAATGTACAGATCCAGAGGAAGACCCATAAAAGTGAAAGAGGCTGGTCCTCTTTCACAGGCCCAAAAAGAGAGAGAAACCCATCACCAACACCACACACACAGAACAGCAAACAGGCAGGAGGGCCAGGAGGAGGCAAGGAGAGAATTTCTTCCCCTTTATATAGCCTTAGGGTGGGTTTTACAACCCTTCCCCAGACTTAATGGCTTCCTGAATCTCTGGAATTTCCTTCCTACACTGCCCACACAGGAAAGGATGTTTTCTTCTAGCTTCTCTGAGCTTCCTTACATCCTGCCCCCTACTGAGAGGCTGCCTTCCTGTGAACATCCTCAGAGAACCACCCAAGATTACTTGAAAGGTCAAGTTGACAACAAAATTTAACCATCACAATAACATTCTCTGTGAACATGGTAAGCAGGGAGTGATTTAGATTAGGAATATCTCTCATATCCCATTTGAGTCTGAGGCTGAAGACCAATTCCATTTTTTCTTCCTTTTTCTTTTCTTTTTTCCTTTCCTTTCCCTTTCTCTCTCTCTCTTTCTTTCTTTTGACAGAAAGGACAGAGAGAGAGAGAGAGAGAGAGAGAGAGAGAGAGAGAGAGAGAGAGAGAACGACTTGAAGATGGGCGGGCCAGGGTCTTACACATCTGGCTTTAGGTGAGTATTGGGGAATCAAACCTAGGCTGTCAGGGTTTGCAAACAAGCACCTTTAACTGCTGAGCCACCTCTCCAGTCCTCTTATCTTTTTTCTCTTCTCTTCTTTTCTTATCTCCCTCTTCCTTCCATCCTCCTCTCTCTTTCTCCCTTCCTTCCTTCCTCTTTCACCCTTCCTTCCTTCTTTCTTTCTTCTCAGCAGACCACTGAAACAAAAATATTTTTTAAAAAGTTAAGCCAAATCAATTAAAAAAAGAGAAAGTGAAGACTGGAGAGATGGCTTAGCAGTTAAGGTGCTTACCTGCAATGCTTAATGACCCAGGTTCGATTCCTCAGTACCCATGTAAAGCCAGATGCACAAAGTGATGCATGAATCTGGAGTTAATATGCAATGGCAGGAGGCCCTGGTGCCTCTCTCTCTCTCTCCTTGCAAATAGATAAAAACATTTATAAAAAAAGAGAGAGAAAGCGAGAAGCAGAAGGCCGAGGGGGCTGGTGGGAGAGAAACTTCCCTTCTCGTCCCCTCCCCTCTCCTCCTTCCCCTCCCTTCTCTTCCCTCCCCTTTCCTCCCTCCCTTTCCCTCCCCTTCCTTTCCTTCTTTCCTTTCCCTCTTCTTACTTTCTCATTCCCTCCATCCCTCCTTCCCTCCCTCCATCCCTCCTTTCTTCCCTTCTTCCCTCCCTCCCTTCTTCCCTCCCTCCCTCCCTTCTTCTTCTTCTTCTTCTTCTTCTTTCTCTCTCTCTCTCTCTCTCTCTCTCTCTCTCTCTCTCTCTCTCTCTCTCTCTCTCTCTCTCTCTCTCTCTCTCTCTCTCTGCTATATAGACTTGACTGGCCTGGAACTAGCTTGGTTGACCAGGCTGGTCTTGAGTTCATAGTGGTATTCTTACTCTCTCTAGTGAGAGCCAGATTATTCCAGGCATGCAGTTATCATGTTTGGCTGTAAACTTACTTCTCTCCCTAGCTTATCTTTGCTGGTATATAAAGAAAATTTGTCTTTGTTAAATTTCAAGAATTATTAGTAGACATAATTAACCTGAAAGATGACAAAACCAAGGAGGGGGCTGTGTTTGTAAATTCTGTGTGTTTTGCCAGCTTGGGGAGGAGGCCAGGCAACCCCAAGTGGACAGGCACCATGCTAGGCACACAATGTACCCTGGATAGCTGGACCTTCAACTTCATCTTATATCCACACAAGGTCATTGTGCTTCCTGCTCTAAGATTCTTCACTTAGCTTCTGAAGTGTCAAGGCATGCACCTTCTTGGACAAGTGCCCAAGAAAGGGCCTTGTGCTGGCTTTTTGTAGTCTTATATCTGTATTACTAATTTGTGCTTTTAAAAAATCAACATAGAAATTCTTTCTAGATGATACAGATGATATACACACATCCATTGTGCATTTGCATTTGTGAAATTGGCCATACCTAATTAGAACAGATATGGGCATCTAAGTTATAGTGAGTCAATAAAGTTATCTTTCCTAGGAATTAGCACACGGGGGTTGTGAAGTAAATTTTTAGAATAGCCTGGGCAATCGTGTATACACTAGAATAGAGAAAAATAGGTTTGGAGGAGACAGAGAAAGGAAGGGGGGAGTACAAAGGGAGGGAAAATGTCTTAGCTTATATAGATAATCAGTACAAACTGTGCCTCAAGAGAGATGGTGGGGTTACTTCTGTTGGTCTTCAGTGACTGCTCCCACTTCTTGTGAGACCTGGTTCTATTTCCTGCCACTGAGTTCATGAGACATTAATTTACCTTTAGCTGAAAGTTAAGAGAGTTCTCCTCCTGACAACTAAATAATCCCTCCTAAGAAAGTAATACTGGCATCAAATAATCTGAAAGTAGAGGCATACAATGCAACACCAAGGTTATCTCTATTTATGGCTCAAAATAGTATATTAAAGTCTGTCCAATATTCCAGGGTACATTCTAAAATATGTTTATTCATGACCATAATTGAAAGCGGTGATAATGTATGCTAAACTAAATGGAGAATTTTATATAATCATAAAACTATTTGGCTAAAAAGAAAACCTGATGGTAATCAGTTCATTTTCATTTTTCTGCCTGTGATGGAGACCTGGCCACTACTATACCACTGTATTTATAAGAAATATTATTCAATATTAAGATTTTAATTTAATACAGCATTTGGCTGCTTCTTTGCAGGTGACAATTTCATTTTCTAGCCAGAATTATTTCTCAAGTGTTAAATTCTCCAGAAGTAGTTTCTAGTTGAAAGATAAGCTTAGGACTAAGCAAAGTCTGGGAGAAGCAACAGGACCTTCCAATGTCAAGAGGCCAGAGAATAGTGTTAGTCTCATTCACCTAGGATGGGGGCTGCAAAGACAAATCATCTTCCTGTTCAGTGTGTGTACTCTGAGAGCTCAGCTTTGCTGCTCACATTCAGGCTCTTGGGCTTCAAGTTGATATTTCCCTTTGCAGATCCAGTTTATTTTTGCTGGCTTTTCCGTTGCCCTTGAATTTTGTGTCTTTACAAATTAGTTCTAGTAGTTGGTTTTGTGTATCATATAATTTTTCATGTAAATAATTATGCAATCCGAAAATAGAGACAGTGTTCATTTGTCCTTTCTTATTTTCATGAATTTATGTATTTTCATGTCTGGAAAGATTAAGATAATGAGTGCAATGTTGTTTTTATCTTTGGGAAAAAGTTCTTTGATATTTCATCATTAAGGATGATATCACCTCGATGCTTTCTCCCAAAGAGCATTTTGCAAATTGGGGAAGATTTTCATTCATTGTCATTATGAGTGAGCAATGGACTTTGTCAAAAGCATTTTTTCTTTTACCAAAATAATCATTTTGGGTGTTCAAGTTTATTAATATAGTAAATTGATATTTTTATTGTAGAATCCAGGTTTATTATTATAACCAATTTTTAATTGTAGAATAGAAATCTCTTAAAAGATACATTCTTTCATTCCATCAGTGGAAAAAGCCTGTTAAACAGAAGTAAGCCTAAATAGAAAAAAGTAGCTTTCTTAAGAGCTTGTAGATGTGAACCAAAAAAATATTTTTCCTGAAGTATTAGAAGAATAAAGCTTATTTTTTATTGACTATTATAGTTTATTCACAGGACAAATTTTACCTAAGTTAATAATAATAGAAATAGAAAAGTTATATTTGAATACGAAAATACACAAAACTTGCCCAAAATATTTTCAACATCAAACAGGCTGTCAGTAAGTTTTCAGACTTTCTGAGACATATCAAAACTTCTCCAACAAAGATTGAATTCAAAGCCGGGTGTGGTCACTGAGCTGTTGATCGAAGAGACCCACGAGGTCCCCAAAATGAGACAGGCTTAGGTCAAAGCTCTTGAATAATGGCCCCAGGCAAAAGGTAAGACCCTATTGCTGAAGATACGACTGTCGTCACACAACACCAACACGGGAGATCCTGCTAGATCCAGAATGGTAACTAGCTCCCAGATATAGCCTGTGTATTGCTGGAAGGTGTCACATGAGCTGCCAGGGGAAATTGGCCAATGGTATTCAGAGAGCAGAGGTCAATCATATACAACACTGACAGATGTTATGAGAACACTGAGGACACTGCTATATAGCTGTCATGGTTTAATCCAGGTGCCCCCCACAAACAAATGAATGTGTTCTCAGTGATCAATGCTCAGCTGATGGCAGTTCGGGAATTAAAACCTCACTAGAGCTGTGTTGTTGGGGGCTGGATTATGGGGTTACAAGACAGCTTCCCATTGCCAGTGTTTGGCACACCTTCCTGCCACTGTTTCCAGTGCTGTGGCAGAGGTGATGTCCACCCCTCTGCTCATGCCATCATCTTCCCTGCCAGGATGGAGTCTCCCCTTGAGTCTGTAAGCCTAATAAACCCATTCCTCCACAAGCCACTTTTGTTTGGGTTCTTTCTGAGCAGCAACTACAAAGCTGACTACAACAATAGCAGAGACCAGTAAGCCAAGAAGTGTTCATCTGTGCAATAGTGCAGGGTAAATGATGGCTTGTTGATTGGCTAAGAGACCTGTTCAGTGGCAAGGAACCCTTAATTGGAAATGGAATCCATGGCAAAATCTTATGGGGACCAGGAACATGGGGTCCAAGGGGAAATTCCCACTAGTAGAGATCTTCAGGGAGGCTACACTCATTAGAATCTAGATAAATTAACAATGTTTGTCTCATTTAACCTATACTGATCTCATTCTCCCATGGAGATTCTGTTTGTATGTTTCAGAAGTCAGTGAGAACCGTGGACAACCCAATTCCACCGATAGGACCTGAGATGTTGCCTGACACCCAGGCAGGAGATGAACCACCCCTAATTATGACCTAGAGCCCAAAGGACACTTTTGAGGAAGTGGGGAGATGAAAGAAGAGCAACCTCCACAGCAAGTCAGATAACCTGGGAAAGGATAATGAAGAAAGACACCGAGGATATGCAACACAGTCCAAAGCAGAAGTACAGAGACTCTTAAGACCTCAAGAGTAAAAAGCAGACCTAAAGCTCACCCACCATAACTTGGGGATCTGAGTGCAAGAGGGGGCAGAAAGATTGTAAGAGCCATGGTGGGGGAGAATACTCAGAGTCATTGCCCCCTCAGCAACAAGACATCAAGAAAAAAAGCAAAACTGGCTACCTCTTGTGCAATCCTTAACCCCCTATCCTATGGTCTGGTTCAGCAAATCCAATGAGAAAGGCCCCAGAGAGAAATGGGGGTACCATCACAAGACTTGCTCATACAGTGTATCTAATTATTGACAACAATTATGGTAATTAAAAAGAGTAGGTGTGGTGGTTCATCCCTTTAAATCTCAGCACTGGGGAGGCAGATGTAGGAGGATTGCTGAGAGTTCGAGGCCATCCTGAGACCACATAGGGAATTCTAGGTTAACCTGGGCTACTGTGAGATTCTACCTCAAAAATCAAAACAAACAAAAAATAAATAAACCCCAAGATTGCATTCAAGAATTTATTAGTTATTTTTCTTATTGCTGTAAGAAATATCTGACAAAAAAAAACGTAAGGGAAGAAGAGTTTGTTTTGTTTTTACAGTTTGAGGGTACTGTCATCCAGATGGGGAGAGCATGGTGGCGGAGTGTGAGGCAGCTGGTCACATTGTATCTGTAGTCACGAAGCAGAATTGTCCATAAAAACATTATCAACAACAAAGAAAGAAAGAAAGAAAGAAAGAAAGAAAGAAAGAAAGAAAGAAAGAAAGAAAAAGAGAGGGAGTTCAATATAATTAATATCTTTTTAAAAAAAGAAACAAACTCTGGCTGGAGTGATGGCTCAGCGGTTAAGGCACTTGCCTCCAGTGACTAAGGCCCAGAGTTCAATTCCCCAGGTCCCACATAAGCCAGACCCACAAGTGGTGGCCCTGGTGCTCTCTCTCTCTCTCTCTCTCTCTCTCTCTCTCTCTCTCTCTCTCTTTCTCTCTGCTTGAAAATGAATAAATAAAAAAAAGAAACAAACTCAAAACAAATCGATTATTTTACTGTTCCCAAAGAACTCTAAGACCTAGCAGATGAAAGGAACTCAATTCTAGATCTAATGGATGACAGAAAAAAGGACCAGAGCAAACCCATCCTGAAATAAAGACAAAGCACTGTGCTCCTACTTCCTTTTCCTCTGCATGATAGTGCCTCGTACTTCTGACAAGAAACAACTTTTCCTCCAAGCATTGTTGCTTTCTCTATCATCTGAACGATTGATTAATATCGAAAACTCAAGCCTATATAATTTTGGAGTGCAGTTATAAAATGCAGTGTTATCATAGCAACTTACAGAAGAAAATTAAACTGCAGAATAATGCTTTTATTTATATTACAAAGTGAAATTTATAAAAAGGTACAGAAGCCTTGGGCAAAATTTAAAAGAGAAATGTGTGCATAATTTTAAAAATAGAGCTTTAAAAGTTTTAATTGAAGCTTGAGGGAAGATTTCTTTCTCTTAAATCTAGAAGATTTATTAACATATATTTGTGAAATTAAAATAAGCATTTTTAGTTCAGCCAAAGTAGAAATAGCTATGAAACACAGACTACAGCCATGAGTAGGCTGACCACACCTCCTACTGGGAGAGAACAGCGAACCAAGAAAGGAGCACTAGTGCAATGGAGGAGCCTGGGCCTGGGGGAATCAATCAATAGCTTTTAAATTCGGCCAAATATTCCACCTAGTGAGGGGAAGCCCATGACTGAAACTGGGGAATCAGTGTGATATGCACCAGATCCCGTACTCTTGGGCTCCCAAGAAAAGATGCACTATGGGACCGATTCATGGGGAGGCTACTAAAAATAGAATCTAGGTAATCCAGAATTGTGTATATTTGTTAACCTATACTGACCTCACACTCCAATGGAGATTGTGTTTGTATTTTTCAGGATGCAGCGAGAGAGTTGTGGCCCATCTAACCCTACCAACCGACTGTAGGCCAATAGCAGAGATTCTCGCAAGAGATGAGCCACCACAGTCATATCATGGAGGATCAATATGGAACCCCACAGAGAATGATGGGATGAACAAGGGACCCACAGCCACAGCCATTCATTCAACACAGGATAAGCCAGGGGGACAGAAACAAACAATTTTCAACACAAAGCCCCCTAAACTCACAATATTAAAGCAGCCTTAATACTCACCCACCACGACTCAGGGAACTGAGCGGAAGAGGGGGCGAAAAGATTGTGAGAGCCGTGGTGGGGGAGACTGTCCAGAGGCATGGCACCTCTCAGTAACAACACACTTGGGCCAGGAGGACCGGGCTGAGTACTAGGCTATCTAGGGTCCCCTGCCACAAGGACTGATCCAGACGGCCCACGGAGGAGGATATCCAGCTGATTGGGGATGGGGGGGCATTAGGGAATTGGGGATAATAACTCATTGTTTGCCCACTAAATAATGTAACTCATTATGATCAATAAATATATATATTTATAATAAAATAAAAAATGCTACTCTCAAAAACTAAAAATAAAAAAATAAAAATAAAAAAAGAAAGTAGAAATAGCTGCAATTAAAAGATTACTCATATATTTTTTCTCGTTTATAGTCCCAAAATGAAAAAAATGTATTCAAACATGCCAATTGAAATATGCTGAAATTGAATCAAAAGATGTAATTTATCAATCTCTTGTATACATGAGGCTTAGATCTGTATGAAGATACAGTAAATTACCAGGTTTTTTTTTTTGTCAAAAAGACAAATAGGAAAGGAAAGGTTTCAGCTTTCATTAAGTTATCATTTTTCACTCACCACGACTCAGGGAACTGAGCAGAAGAGGGGGTGGAAAGATTTTGAGAGCCGTGGTGGGGGAGATTATCAGAGGCATGGCACCCCTCAGTAACAACACACTTGGGTCAGGAGAACTGGGCTGAGTACTAGGCTATCCATGGTCCCCTGCCACAAGGACTGATCCAGTCGATCCACGAAGGAGGATATCCAGCTGACTGGGGATGGGGAGGGCTGGCATTGGGAAATTGGGGATAACAACTCATTGTTTGCCCACTAAATAATGTAACTCATAAAAATAATGTAACTCATTATGGACAATAAATATATATTAAAAAATAAATAAATTAGAAAAATTTATCATTTTTCAATCATTAAATTATATTTTCTGCTTTGTCTTAAGCTCATTATTCAAAGAATGGAATACTGTTAATATTCATAGTCCAATAATTGGCAGATTTTGAAATGTATACCATAAACACTAATGGCCAAGTAAATTACTGAAGAAATGTCTAAATAAGTCAGGGCTGTAACCTGAAAGCTGATGGGCCCTGTTTCTACTTCCTATGCCATCATTCTGTGCACATAGAACGGCTGGCTCCTTCTGGCTTAAAATTCTTAGCAGCATTCTACAAGGGTTTTGCTTTTTTTTGCATGCTTGCTTGTAAATGTTTGTTATGATCTTCTGATTATAATTATCCTAGTGAGAATGAGATGGAACTTTTCGTTACTTTGATTTGCATTTCCTTGATGGCTAATGATGTTGAACGTCTTTTCATGAGCTCATTGACCATTTAGATTTCACCCTTGGAGACATGTCTATATCTTTGTCTAGTTTTTAATTGGGTTATCTTTTTTAGTAAATCATAATCTTATTTTCTCTCATGGCTTCAATGACATTTTTATGCTCATGAATCTGCAAATAAGATTTCTTGTCTGAGCTCTGTGGATACCATGTAGCTTCCACAAACCCAATAGAATCCTCCAGACAGTGTCTTTCTGAGTTATGGTCTCTTTGAAAGTTCCTGATATCCACTCTGGAATCTGAGTCAATCCTTTTTTTTCTTTTTAAAATTCAGTCAACTACCATCTACTGTTGTTTGCATCTCCCAAAACACTTCTAAGACTTCTGACTCTACAGCCAACCTTGTCCAGACTGTTTTCAATATGTTTTTCCGTAGTGTCTGTAATGACCTCTTCACTGACATTTTTAAAATTCAATTTTATTTGCTGTATTTTCAGGTTAAATATTTTAAGATATAAACTTGGTTATGGTATCTTTCCTTTTTCTTTTTAAATTATTTATTTATTTGCAAATACATAGAGAGAGATAGAGTGAAGAGCGACAGAGAGAATGGGTGCATCAGGGCCTGCAGCCATTGTACAGATGCATGCACCACTGTGTGCATCTGGCTTTCTGTGAGAACTGGGAAGTGGAACTCAGGTTGGTAGGCTTTGCAGAGCTGTCTCTCCAGCCCATGATATTTTTCTTTTAATGGTTTCTTTTTTACTTTCAGGGTAAAAAAAAAACTAGATCTACTAATATTAAACATGATGCAATAAATATTTGTTAACTAAGTTTTAAGTTAACATAACAAGTAATGAGTATCATTAAGGCATTTGTATTCATATACAGTAACAATATTTTTTTTGAGGTAGGGTCTTGCTCTAGTTCAGGCTGACCTAGAATTCACTAACTAGACTCAGGGTGGCCTCCTACCTCTGACCTCCCAAGTGTTGGAATTAAAGGCATATACCATCATGCCTCTGCAGAAGAGTTACTTTTAAGAAATCTTTAACACACACACACACACACACACACACACACACACACACACACACACACACACACACACATATATATATATATATATATATATTTGCAAGCAGAGAGAGAGAGAAAGAGAGACAGAGAGAATGGGTGAACCAGAGCCTCTAGCTATTGAAGAGAAACTCCAGATGCATGCACTATTTTGTGCATCTGGCTTTACTTGGTACTGAGGAATCAACCTCGTGTCGTTAGGCTCTGTAGGCAAGCACTTTAACCACTAAGCCAATTCTCCAGCCTGGAAGATTTTTTAAAAAGAATTTTTAAAAAGAGTTAACCCGAGAGATGATACTTATCTATTCCTTGAGACTTGATCTCAAGTTTTAGATAATTGCAGTATTGTTACTTCACTTGTTTTTTTTTAATTTAAATTTTTATTCACTTGAAACTATGTTGTATGGACATATTGTGTTACGGTTCCATTCCTCTGATATTATCCTATTTTACCCCTCCCTGCCCCCATTCCACTGAGGACCCTTCTCAGTGGGTTACTGGTATCTACTATGCAGTTATGTGTTATGAACCCAGCAGTCAGACTCTATGGTCAGGGAACAATGCTCCAGGACACTTCAAACCCTGTGGCTTTCCATCTTTCCACCCCCTCTTCTGCAACGTTCCCTGAGCCTTGGTGGGTATGTTATAAGTCCACTTTAGTATTGAGCTCTCAGAAACTTCTGGATTTCTACTTGGATACGTTTGCGTGTCCTCAGTGTCTATCACCATCTCCCTGGCCCAGGTTGTCAGGTTCCCCATGTGAGCAGCACTCCTGTGTAACTGGCCATTTCCTCTCAGGTGTCACCTGGACCCTGGCGGATGAGCAAGAGCGCTCATCTCATAATAGGGAGTCAACTGTCTTTTCTTGTCGTGTTGGTGGATTTTGGTTCTCCATGGCTTTTGTTGCCTTCTGTAAAAAAAGAAAACAAATTTTACAACCATGAGAGCAGGTGGGATTAAAGGAAATGAGTGTAGTTAATTCAGAGAGATTTTGGTGGGTGTAGACATTCTTTTTAGCCAAAGACTAGTGGGAGTTAACTTGTTTCTTAATTATTATTTTAAAAATAGAATTGATCGCTCTTAAAAACAGCCTGATATCTTCTTACTAGTCTTTTCACAGAATTTAGAAATTGAACAATGGGCTGACTTGCTTTCCAAAGAAAAGTAGATAGCTCATGGTCTGTCCTGGCAGACCAAGTTCTGTGGATAAAAGATGTACTGAAAAAAGTAAGACATCATTCATCAGCTTTGCCATGTGGGTCTAAATTACATCCTCAAGTGCTGCCAACCGTTTCAAGTTTGATGTCATTAAGGACCCATCATTAATTTGTCAAGCTGCTTTGTCTGGAGGGAATAAGAAATGGTTATATTATTTTCTTGGCTTGAAAAAGAAGTAGGCGGAGTCAAGAATGAACAAATGTCTCTTTCGCTCCCATTAATTCAGACGAAGATGAATTCTAAGGGATATAGAGTAGATGTGTTAAATTACGCAGACAAAATTTGTTGTACTTAGAATATATTTTGTGCATATGTCAGTCAGCTTTCTGTTACTATAATACCCTAGGGGTTCAAGTTATAAAAAGAACGGTTTATTTTGGTTAGTAGTTTCAGAGACTCTAGCCCATAATTTTATTAACACATCATAGTGGGAGTTTGTGGTTGTCATGGCTAAGCAACAAAAGAATGCAGAACAGACCAAGGTCCCATTACACTGCTCAAGGGCAGGGCACCATGACCTGAAGACTTCTCACTAGGTTCTAGAACCTTACAGCAGCCTTTAACACAAGAGTCTTTGGAAGGACTTAGCATCTGAATGTTAAATCTGAACATCTTTTCACAGAATTTAGAATCTAATCACCAGTATGATAATATTTGGAGGTGATAGGTTATGAGAGCTTTGTCCTTATAGGATTGGTGTCCTTATAAAAGAGGACACAGTGAGACCCCTGTCCTTTCACAGTGTGCATCTGTAAACCAGGAAATCCCAGATCTGTGTGCACCTTGATCGTAGACTTTCTCTTCTCTAGAACTGTGAACACTAAGTTTCTGTTGTGTATCTGCTACTCAGCCTATGGTATTTTGTTACAGCTGACCTATATCAGTTACGCTTCTTGCTGGGACAGAATACCTAACAAAAGCAATTTAAGGATGACTTTGGCTTATAATTTGAGGGTTAGGTCATCATGGGGGCAAGGCCTGGTGCAGAGATGCTGGCTGTGGCTGCAGGAGAGTGAGCTGGCTGGTCACATTGTGTAGTCAGGAAGCTGAATGCTGGTGCTCTGGTCTCTTTTGTTGACTTTCATTCAGTCTGGAATCCCAGCTCATGGCAAGGTTCCATCAACATTTGGGGTATCACCCTTTCTCAGTTAAACCTCTGTGTTTTTTCTTGGACACATGACCATCCAACAGAGCATAACTTGTCTGTCCCTCACCTAAGCTCCAGGAGAGTCTTCTGGATCCTTGAATCTATCATAGTCCTATTTGTAGAATGAATGAATAAATAATAAATAGCATTGGACCCTCTTTTCCACCCATCAGGGCCTCTCTGGCCCTGGGCACCCACATTCAATTTTCCTAAGACCCCATGACTAGGAGGGGCTTGAAAAGGAGGATGCAGGAAGTGGGAAAGATGGGTGGGAGTCAAAGGGAGACTGAAAGGGTAGTTAGAAGTGGGGATGGCTGTAGAGATCAGAGTCTTAGCTCTAGTGAAGCTAGTTTACAGTATCAAAATGGAAGCTGCTATGGGCTGTGTACTTGAACTCGTGAAAGCAAATGCGTCATCATCCAGACACATTTATTTCAGGAAGGGCTGGACATAGAAGGGGCCAAGGATTAAGTACAATAGAGCCAACGTTGCAGCATTTCATCAGTTCCCTCAGCTCTGTCCTTACCTTTTCTTTATTTTTATTTATTTATTTTATTTTCTTTCTCTCTCTTTCTTTCTTACTCTCTTTTCTCTCTCTCTCTCTCTCTCTCTCTCTTTCTTTCTTTCTTTCTTTCTTTCTTTCTTTCTTTCTTTCTTTCTTCTTTCTTTCTTTCTTTCTTTCTTTCTTTCTTTCTTTCTTATTTTGAGGTAGGGTCTCACTCTAGCCCAGGCTGACCTGAAATTCACAAAGTGGCCTCAAACTCATAGCGATCCTTTTACCTCTGCCTCTGAGTGGAGTGCTTGGACCATGCTTTCACCTCCATGGCTGAGGCCTCACAATGCACTTATGAGCAGAGCGTTACTGACTCTGTGAGGCAGAGGGCCACATACCAGTATTGAGGCAGGTGGAGCTCCTGGGAGGTAGTGAGGACCAGGGTTCCATAGTAAACTATAAGCTGTTCACAAAACTGGGAAACAAAGAAGACATAGTTAGATGAAGTGAGTAGCGTTTAACAGTAAAACAAGCCAGAGTTGACCAGCAGCCTCTTCCCAGGTTGGCGGTTAGCAGAAGGAGCTAATAATGTCAGAAGTTAAAGAAGGATGGGGCAGGGGACTTTATGGGTGGCCACTCCCCTCATTGGACAAGCCATCGTGTGTTCATTGTGGGGGATGATAGGAGGACCTCATTGGCTCTGCCTATGATAAACCCAGAAAATAACCCACCTCAATAGGATGACCTTACTCTGTGCCCACACCCAGCCACATTCTTATAAAAAGCCTCTAAGCAAGGCACCCAGCAGCTCACTCAGGACCTCTCCCACTCCAGGTGTCTTTCCCCATCTTTTCCCAATAATAAGCTTTCTCTTGCTCATCTTTAACAATGGGAGACAAAGACCTCAAGAGCTTCTACATCTCGCTGATCTTTGGTGACCTTTGACTTTTTCTGACATCTTCATTCTTAGTTGGCCATCATTCCACCTTCTGTTTCTATGGATTTGGCTATTTTAGAATCCTCATATTGGGGTAAATTTACAGAAGTCATCTCTTGTGACTGATTTATTTCAGTTAGCATAATGTCCTCAAGGTTCACCCATGTTGTAGTCCTATGTCTGAATTTCCTTTTTGCTTAAAGGCTGAGTAAATATCCCCTTACATGTTATATGATTTACTATACTGTTTTTCCACTAATATATATTAAGGAATAATGAATATTTTGGTGGTTTGTCTTTTGGCTATAGCCATCTGTCAAATAAGACAGATTCTCCAGCCAAGGGTGAAACAGCTTTGCCTAAGGGGCATCATGCATAGAAGTTTGAGACAATATTTTGATCAGGCTACCACTCAACATGTCCAGAGAACAATGGAGGCTTTTCTCTGGGGGTTGTGTTTCCTGACTATGGAGTGCTGACTTAGTTCCCAGCATCAGTTATGAGTTCTTTCCCACTGAATGGGCCCCGTATCCAATCGGAGGGCAGATGGTTGCTGAAATGGCTGTTTGCCACTATTACACAGGTGCGTACTTCTTGTCAGGCTGGTGAATTGTGTGCCTTACAGGGTCTCCTCGTTCTGTTGGTGAAGATTGTCACACAGCAGCTCCCATAGAACTTTCCAACTCCATGAGGATTTGCCAGGAGAGGACTGGCTTTCTTCTCAGTTCCCACGTGGTCCATCTTGTCTCCCAATGTCCTGAGGTGGCAGCTTGTGTGTTTTCATCAATAGGGTCTTACCTTTTTGTTTCGTCAGGTAACCAAATGCTTAGCAATGGCCTGCATTGATTTGGGGTCCTTATGGATCTCCCTGGCCAACTGCTCACAGCCATGGTGGTGGTGGTGTAATCCAGATGCAGCCCTGGGATTTACAAACCAGATTTTGTTTGAGGATTAGGCTTTCTCCACCATCTACTGTGCATTTCGTTATGGGCCATCCACCTCCATTAATAGGGGATTAGATCTCATATATTGTATCCAGAAGGAAGGGTTCTATTGTTCTGACTGCTTTAGTCTTAGTTGTGTGTTGTTCCCCTCTTCCCTTCCCCTACCCCACCCTCCCAGCCTTAATATGCTTTCCCTCTACTAGTTTGTCTGGCATACCCTCCTCTCTTCCCTCTCTATTTCCACTTTTTTCTGATTTCCTTCTATTTATATGCCCCTAGTCCTAATACTTATTCCTGTTGACACTCCCCTTCCACTCATGCAGGTTAGGAGCCACACAGGAGAGAAAACATGCAGCATTTGTCTTTTTTTATTCTGAGTGATCTCGCTTAGGGTGATATTTTTCAAGTCCATCCATTTTCCTGTAAATTTCATTATTTTATTTTTTCTTATTTCTGAGAATTCCATTGTGTATAAGTACCCCATCTTCATTATCCATTCATCAGTTGATGGGCATCTGGGGTTTTTAATTCCTAGCTTTTGTGTGGTCATATCCAGGGTTGAGCAAGTAGCTCTGAAGAAAAGAGTGAAGTCTTTAGGGTAGATGCCCAGGGGTGAAATAGCTATGTCAGATGATGAATCAATTTTCATCTTTTTCAGGAGTCTCCATACTCATTTCCATAATGGTTGTACAAGTTTGAATTCCGACTAGCAGTGAGTAAGGCCTGGATCTTCTATTCTGTTCCATTGATCTCTATGTCTGTTTTTGTGCCAGTACCATGCTGTTTTTATTACTATGGCTTTGTAGTATAACTTAAATTTGGTATGGTGATACTTCCAGAGGTGTTTCTCCTTATCACTGATAACTTGAATATTTTCTATTCTGGTTTGAATATCTTACCTGGAGAGTTTTCTTCAGTTTCTTTCTTTCTTTCTTTCTTTCTTTCTTTCTTTCTTTCTTTCTTTCTTTCTTTCTTTCTTTCTTTCTTTTCTTTCTTTCTTTCTTTCTTTCTTTTTCTTTCTCTTTCTTCTTTTCTTTCTCTCTCTCTCTCTTTCTCTCTTTCCTTCCTTCCTTCCTTCCTTTCTTTTTTTCTTTCTTTGTTTCTTCTTTCTTTCTTTCTTTTCTTCTGGTCTTTCAAGGTAGGGTTTTGCTCTAGCCCAAGCTGACCTGGAATTCACTCTGTAGTCTCAGGGTTACATCAAACTCACAGCAGTCCTCCTACCTCTGCCTCCCTAGTGCTGGGATTAAAGGTGTGAACCACCATACCCAGCTTTCTTCAGTTTCTTCCTCATCAAAATCTCCGCAGCCTCCTCTTCCTCCTCCTCTTTCTTCCTTCCCAACTTCTTCCTCCTTCCTGACTTCCCTCTCCTCCTTCCTCCTCCTCCTCCCTCTCCGCCTTCCTTCTATGTCTCCTTTGTCTTCTCCATCACCATCATCACCTACCTCATCGTGCTTTGCAGCAGCAGCATCAGTGAGTCTAACTTGTTTCTATGGGAACTTGCTCCCACTTCCAGAGGCAGACCACTTTGCAGGTAGACTTGAGTTTCACATCCCTCTCCTCTTCCTCCTCTCATTCTGTGTCTATACATTGTACTAAGTATAGTCTCTTACAACAACTGAACAAGATGCATGTTTTTATCAACATGACCACTTTACATAAGAAATAATCGAGGTGGAAGTCACTTGAGCAGAGAAGTCCGAGATTTCTCAGCTGGAAGTTGGTAGGGCCTTATCACCATCACTGAAGATTTCAAGCTCCAAAGTAGGCATCCATTCTACTACAACATACCGTTTTAATACATTTCTTAATTTTCCCCTATCCTTAAAAAGTAAACCCAGAAAGAGAGGAAGTGAGAGAGACACAGCATTGTTATGAGTAGACTCTCTCTCTTTACCATCTCCAAGTTCTTGGTATCTTAACTAATTAATCGAAGAAAGTTGCACACAAATAGGAAATCAGCAAGAAACTTAACTAACAGCAGAGCAATAAAGGTTTGGACACACTGGCAGAGGGAGAGAGAGCAGTCCACTTGAGAGGAGTGTGCCAAGGGCCCAGTTGCTATCTCTTTGCAGAATTTTTTGGGGGGGGGATAGAACAGTTGGAAGAGCCTAGTTTAGGTGATCCTTTGGCTTAATTGACAGGTTTGGGTTATATAACATATTCTCAACTGTGCACGTTCCTTCCCATGATGAATGTGATCTTAATCATATGTATGCTTAGGTATGACTGGGATAAGATGGTACATGGGGGTTTCTACATACGTATTCACTTGGAGGGCTCAGTTTGCCTCACTGCACATGGACCCAAAACCCATCTAACCTAGATGCCCCTCCCCCAGATGTTCTGATCCTGGATCTGTCTGAATATGAACTGATCACACCTAGTGGTCTCTAAGGAGAGAAGAAAGCTCGTTCCTTGTGTGGAGTGGAGTATCCTTGCAGCTTGGTATTATAGGTGGGGGTCCCAACCTGCCTCAACATAAGACAAGTGAACAAAAAATCACAATGGAGTTTTATAGCAGAAATAAAGGCATTTGAAGCAAGACCTATGGTAGGACATACAGCTAATGGGAAAGCATGGCAGCGTCATGCAGTGAGGACTAGGGAGTTTCCTTCGTTTTCATGTGCTACATACCGTGTTCCAGAAGGTTCTGCTTCATCAAGCTTCTCCGGTCTAAGTCTCAGTTCTTGGCTAAGAGGCAAAGGACTCCTTTCACCAGAACACTGGGAGCTGTCAAGGGGTCTGAGGAGAGAGTTCCTCTTACATTCCCAGGGCACGCAGGGAAGGGGAACAGGATGACCACAATTGTGTGGAAATGCCCTTCATCTGATCCTTCAAAGTAAAAATGAAATCCTCCTGAATGGACAAAATCAATTTCATATTCACTTAAAAGACACTAAAGAACAAAAGACCAAATCTAATTACTTGGCTATCTAAAATGTAATATTTTTAACTTCATTTACTTTTATAAAGAGAAACATTTCCATAGAAAACAGTTCTTTAGAAAATGCCAGTTACATGAAAAAAAAAGTAATTCCTAAAAGCATTAGACAGACAAATATAGATGAAAAGAACTTTGAAGACATTGGGCCCCAGAGCTAGTTTAAAGAGCTTCAAATTTCTTTTCAGGCTCCACAGTTTTTTTTTTTTTTTCTTAAAGATCTCGCTCTTTAAACTATCCCTGTAGGTTTTCTGAGACCTCGAAGGATCCGATTTCCTTTGGCTCCAAATGGATGCTCAGTAAATTTTTGTTAGCTGTGTTTGTTTAACTATTTTCCAGAAACTTGGTGGAATCCAACAATAAGAATGTATCATATTAGGTTCTGGAGGTCACACATCTATGCTGGTCTCACTTGGTTAAAATCAAAGGGTTGGCAGGGTGGGGTTCCTTCTGGAGGCTGGAGGGGAGATCCCATAGTCTTGTCTTTCCAGCCTTGAGCACTTCCCATGGTCTTTTTCTTTCATTTTCCTAGTCAGACTGAATACCTTCACGTAGCTATGTCTCTTCTTCTTTGCCTTCCTTCTTCTACTTTCAGGGCCCTTATGATTATACTGGAGTTGTCCAGATAACCTACGTCTCAAAAGTCAGTTGATGAAACCTGAGTTCCACCTGTAATCTACTATCCCTTTTGCCATGTAACGTACATACTCACAGGTGGCGGGGTGCGCGAGTTTGAATGTGATAGTGGATAAGTATGGCCCCATAGACTTAGGTGTTTTATTAGAATTAAACTTGTAGCTTGGGTCTCCAGCGTCTGACTGGAGGAGGCATCACTGGGGGTGGATTCTGGAATCCGGCCCTAAGGTAGACTTGGGGGTGAATCTGAACTCCAGCCAAAAGGTGTATGTTTTGTTTACTGTAGTTTTTTTTTCTTTTCTCTCTGCTTGGATCTATGGAAGAAAGCAGCTTCTTCCATAATCGATGGAACTTCTCCTGGATCTGTAAGCTTGAAATAAATCCTTTCTTTCCATAAACTGTGTCTGTCTGGAAGTTCGTCCAGCAACATGGAGCTGATTGCAACATGGGGCTTGGAACAGCCACAGTGCCAAGTCATAGTGTCATTCTGTCTATCCCCCTTGCCTGACAGAATGAGCAACGTGGAAATACCTGTCATCTTCATATTTTCAATCTGTGTATTTTATGGGTTTTGAATGGATGGGTATATAAAGACTTAATATCTAAAACATAACTCAAGGGCATAGAAAATTGTACTCATCATTTTGAGAAGTTCATTGATTAGTTCATGATGTTTAAAACAATCTGCTACAGTGATAATGGAAGATCGAAAATGATTGATGTGTATAGAATTTGTATCTCTATTCTGTAAAAGTAGAAGCAAGCACTTCCCTTCACTGCCAGAAATCTTGACTATCCTTGGGCAGTCATCTGGAAGCAGAAAGGGAACCATAATGATGCAAAGTCCTGAAACCATTGTGTCTATTTAATCACTGGCCTTCTAATTATAATAAAATAATTAATATGTCCTGAAATAATCCTCCAGACCTCATCGCCCTATCAGTTCAGCTTCTAGCTAGCTGAATACTCAACAAAAATCCATGTTGATGGTAGCTTAAACCCAATAGCCAAGAGCAGAAGCCATCCAGATGTACATCAGCAGGTGAATGAATGAAATGTATGATGACATGGTAAAAGGTTTGAAATTTTATCACATACTACAAAAGACAAAATTAAAAAATATTTATTTTTAAATAGAGAAAGTCAGACAGAGGGAGATAGATAGATAGATAGATAGAGAAATAGAGAAATAGAGACAGAGAGAGAATGAGCACTCCAGGGCCTCTAGTCATTGCCAATGAACTCCAGATGCATGCGCCACTTTGTGCACCTGGCCTTACATGGGTACTGGGGAATTGAACTCAGGTCATTAGGTTTTGCAGGCAAGTGCCCCAACCACTGAGCAATCTCTCCAGCTCTACAAAAGATAAATTATGTATAATCTAACTTATATAAGGTATATAAATGAGTCAAATTCATAGAAACACAAAGACCCAAGCATAATACATAAAATATAAAATTCTCAGCAGAAAACACAGTTGGAAAGTTTCATGACATTGAATTTGGCAATAATTTCCATGATGCCAAAATCATTTATAAAAAAAAAATAAATAAATAAATAAAAATAAATAAATATATAAGATTATATCAGTTTTAAAATCTGTATGTCAAATGACATAATAGTAAAGTCAGCTTAGGAAATGTGTATCTAATAACAGGTTAACAATTCAGAGCAACAAAAACAAAACAAGAACCCAGTTTTAAAATAGAAAGAGGACTTGAGTAGATATTTCTCCAAACAAAATATACAAATGGCCATAGGCATATAAGAGATACTGTATTCAGTAGGAAAAAAAATGCAAACTAAAACTCTACACCAAACTCTTCATATTTTACATTAAGTTTTCATTTTTTAATGGTTTTATTGGCTTAAAATTATATATAGTAACACAACAATATTCTCAGTATCATAGGTTCTTAGATAAAGCCATTGAATCCATGATGACATTCCCTCTTATGCATTAATTATTCTCTCCCCCCCATGACTCTTACATTCTTTCCACCCCCTCTTCCATGGATTTCCCTGAGTCATAGTGGGTGAGTTTAAATTTTGCATAGTTATTAGGTTTGTAAGAGTCTCTAAATTTGTGTTTTGGACAATTTTGGGCACCCTTGGTGCCTCTCTCCATTATCCTTCCCTAGGTTATCTGCCTTGCTGTGGGAATAGCTCTTTTGCTTGTCATCCAACTTCCTTAGAGGTTGCATTGATGCATTAAAACAGGCTTATTTTGTACAAGTTTATGACATCTTACAAACAAGGTACACATTACATACTGTTCAGAGACCTCTGTGTGTAGTTTCTCCTTCGCTGGGTGAGAGGTACCCCACATCAATGACAGAAGCTCTATGTAGTGTCACAGAACAGTCACAAGTTCTATGTCAGCCTACCTGTCTTCTTCCTTTTCTCTGGGTCACAGCCCCCAAAGTAACCTCACTCCTGAATTTACTATGTCCTTGTGTAAGTTTAGCACAAGCTGGGTGTGGTGGCACATATAGGAAGATTTCCATGAGTTCAAGGCCACCCTGAGACTACATAGTGAATTCCAGGTCAGCCTGGGCTAGAATGAGACCCTGCCTCAAAAAACAAAAACAAAAACAAACAAACAAACAATAAAAGTTCAGCACATAAGGTTTCCTTTACTGGAAGAGCATTGATATCCCCCAGATCCTGTTTGAGCTTCAGGATTGGTATCTGTGTTTATAATGAACTATCTCATTTTGTTCTTTTGTACAAACTAGAAACATGGCAGCCTGTGTGGGTACACTTGCCTGGTGGATTAGGTTTTGTTAAGTGGAATGTGCACTGGATTCAGCATCCATGCCTATTCACTTAGATCTCTTTCTTCAAGGGCCCAGGAGAGTAATTTTAGTTATTAATCCCTCTTAGATGATTTTAGTAATATAGTATTGCATGGAGAAGAGCGTGTTTAGTGCTCCAAGCAAGCGTTCTTATGACTCGGATTTTCATCTTCTTTGAAGCACAGACACCTTACGGGATTGCTCAGATCTACTCTTGTGTTATGAGGCCAGGAGGTCGATTTCTCAAGATAAATTTGCATCTCTTACTCAAGGAAGATTCCTAAGGGGTTGAGAAAGGGGAAAGTAGGGGAATAAAGGCGGAAGATATACCCAAATTATTTTAAATACTTATGTGAACACGTCCCTATGAAACCCAGTACTATGTACAGTGAATACAATCCCACCCTTCGTCTCCAAAAGGGACCAATTAGGTAGTATGACGTTTAATCTATCAGGGGCAATTACCCGTTTCCTGTGACTCGACTGTAGTCTTCAGCAGTGCTCCATGTTTTCAGAAAGCCTTGCTTGTATGTAACTTCTGTGTTCATCGGAGGTCTTGCTATTATTTTTTCCCATGTCCTTGGAGAGCATGCTGGACAATCTTTCTCTGCTTGGAGAGAATTAAATATTTGAAAGAGCACATTAATGAACACTTTTACTCAATTGAACTCAAGATGTCACATGTAACACAGCCCAAATAGATCTTGCTGAATTTCTTACTTAATTTTACAAATGAAAGAAGCTGTAACTCTTGATAGAAATGGATGAAATTGAATCTTTACGCTTTGGTTATTTTTAATCAACACTTTACTCTGAAAAGGTCATTTCAGACCATATTTAAATGGGAAAAAATTAAAGGTCAAGACCTTGACTTCTTCAGAATGAATTATCAAGTATATAATAATCTTAAAGCATTGACTACATCTAAAGTTAATGAAGATTCTAAGAGTTCACTCACCAAAGAAAATCAAAGTTGTAATCTAAAAAAGAATTTGTGGAAACAGCAAAATTTAATTTGTTTTCTTCTACTTAATATGTTTATTCTTGTAAAGAGCTTCCTTGCGTTTGAATGTTCCCTTATTTGTGGTAATAATGTCATGTTAAGGGAAGCATATCAAACAAGAGCGCCCTCTCTTTAGACGCTATGCTGCTTTCTCTGCCACACACGTTCAGTCTTTACAGCATCGTTTCATGGCTTCAGATGACTCAGTAGCTCAAAAGAGTGAGTTCAGAGATTTCCCTCTGATAAGTACAGGGTTGATTTATGTGAACTAAACAATTCCACTTTCTCGTGAGAATTTTCCTTGGAGCAAGAGACAGTGCTGACCTCTAAGAAACAGCCTCAGAGTTAGAAATGTGAATTTGAATTATCAATCTCATCTAGAACTGACCACCACATAAAAAGTAGGAAATTTAAAAATATTCTTTTTTTTTTATTTAGAGTGGTGAGTTCCAGATGAAATTGATCATCCATATTTACATTTCAGGTTCCCATTTCATGCGAATGCCACATATGATATTATAACAGTATTGATAGAAGAATATAAATCAGGTCTTATTGCGAGGGTTTTGTTTTAAATCTTTGGTAGGAGATTAAAATGCAACATCAGCTTTGCCTGCTGTCTGGTACTTTCCAATTTATGGCTTGAAGAGCATTTAGAATTATGTTTGGCCGATGACTTGGCAGAGCACTGGAGTGAGAGACACTTCAATCTTCACAGCTTCCTGCCTGAATTGACAACCTCCGACTCAACAAATAGATGTGTTCACAAAGGGACTGAACTTTCTTGCTCTAACATTTTAAACCTTGGAATAGCTGTGCTTTACTGTTAGACTGTACTCACAAATGATTAAGAAAAGATCACAATATGTGCTCTGAGAACCAAGCGTTCAGACTGGGTTCCGTGTGCTCTGATTTAAGTAGAACTATGATTCCAAAAAGGCTTAATAAAATCATATATTTAGTGTAAGTGTTCCTTTTCCATGATTAATGTGGGTGAAGGTGGGATTAATAAAAGAAAAAAAGCCACATGGAAATTTAACAGGCCTGGAATATTTAAAATATTCCATCAGGCTGGAGAAATGGCTCAGTGTTTAAGGCGCTTCTATGACCTGAGTTTGAGTCCCCAGTGTACCCGCAGAGATCAAGCTTGCATCTGGAGTCCATTTGCAACAGCTGGAGGCCCTGGCATGCCCATTCTCTCTGTCTGTCTTTCTCTGCTCGAGAATGAATAAATAAAAATATCAAAAAATTAAATCATTTTTATTTATGGCATATTCATAGTTCAACTTTTGGGCATTGTATTTTAAAGCTGAAAGATACCAGATGTTCTAGCTTCCTTACAATCCAATCAAGGAAGCTACAGATTGGGAAAATAAAATAATAAATGGACAAGTGAGATTAACATTTGGTTCCCTGGATACAGAGCTATTTTAACTATCACATCCCCAAACCATAATTTGGCACTGACATTGCTGTTTTTTTTTTTCCTGCAATACCTTTGTAAAATAGAAGGCCCCTCATCCTCATGCTCCAAGAATAATCTGGATTAGGAGTCCTCCAAACCTCTGAGCACTTTTGTACAGTTGAAGTTTTCGTGATGATGCAGGCAATGGTACCTCACCTCAGCATTTGAGGAAGATTCAGACGAAAGAAGTTGGAGCTAAAGAAAGTGGGCAACAGGTAACAAAAGGGGAGAGGATCAGGAAGGCAGGTGATGAAGGGAGGCTGGGCTTGACCATGAGAATTGAGGTTAGAAGCCCTGAATGAGCGATGGGATGCAAGGATGAATTATGACAGGTCAAGTGGTCTCACCTGGGGGGCAGATTGTAATGAGCTCACTCCTCAGGACGCTCGCTATCACAGTGATTGAACTCAGTCTCAGGCCTGAAGCTGCACTCAGTTGTCTCACAGGGGTGAACACTTGATATGACATTGCTTCAGTGATCCAAGTTCAGAAACACACACATCAGGCTGGATAGATGAATCAGTGTTTAAGGCGCTTGCCTGCAAAGCCTAAGGACCCAGGCTCGATTCCCCAGTGTCCACTTAAAGCCAGATGCACAAAGTGGCCCATGCATCTGGGGTTGGTTTATGGTTGCGCCCATTCTCTGAGTTCTTTCTCTTTCTCCTCTCAGTCTCTCTCTGCTTGCAAATTAATTTTAAAAAAGTAGAAATACACACATCACTTATTCCCTGCTAAAGCTCAGTAATTATTGTGGAGTGTTGTAATTGCTGTGTGTCAAGTTAAAGAATTTTTTGTAGCATGAATGAAGAGGAAAACATTTGAATATAAAAACTATCAATTCAGATGTAAATTGCGCTGAGCAGCAGCAAAATATTTTAATTGCTATTTTTATTGAGATTGTGTATGTTTTTTGAAGGATGAAATGAGTTTAGTGATTAGCTAAAAGTTTAATAACAGGATGGCCATTGTAAGAGAACATTTAGAAGTTCAAAAATTCAAGTTGAACAGAAGGCAAAGAAAAATGTGAAATAATTATCCTGAACTTTAATTCCTGACCCCATAGTCCTTCTCTGACAATCTCTTTCATCATCTCAACACTATTTCGGGAAGTTTATAAAATTTCGTTATTTAATGATCAATCTGAGAGCAAACTAATCGGCAGTTAGAGTCCTAGAGAGTCATTGAAAATAATTTCCACAGTGTGGGAATTCTAGTCTCCCAGCGAAGTCATTTCTAATTTTCTGTTTATTTACTTCAATAACTTTTAAAGACAAATGGCTGCAACCACCTATATAGCACTAGCCTTAAAATGTACAACAGTGTGGGCATTGTGCAAATAGGAGAAAAAGAAATCTTTCCTGTTGGCGCTGCACTAATTTTACAGGAGCTAATCAAATAGTGTCTATTTTATATTCAGTGCCATGTATTATGGCCTTTAATTCTCCAGCTCTGCAAATCATACTATGCCACTTTACAGAAAAGAAAATAAAAGCTTTGGGATGTTAAATGAGTCTTTGTTATAAGGGTGATATGCTTAGTTATGAGCCTCAGTAAATTACAAATAATTGAGGAAGATCTTCTGTCTCCAGTCCAGGTGCGACTGCTAAAGAGATGGGTGTGGTTCAAAGCAGAAAGTCTACCATCTATCCTAGGAAGTTTATCTGAACATGTAAGGAAGAAATGGAGTCATGCAGGAATTGTCCAACCTTTTGATATTGTGATATGGCGCTGTTATCAACAAAGTTAACACCCGAGAATCACACAATCAGGTTTCAGAAAGAGAGAGAGAGAGACAGAGAGAGAGAGAGAGAGAGAGAGAGAGAGAGAGAGAGAGAGAGAGAGAGAGAGAGAGAGAGAGAGA
>PVHP010010958.1:0-46346 GCA_004024765.1 Zapus hudsonius | reverse complement strand
TTTGTATAGCCTTAGGATGGGGTCTTGCAACCCTTCCCCAGACTTTATGGCTTCTTGAGTGTTGCGGTCAGCTTTCTAGTTGCTGCACAGAAAGAACCAGAGCAAAAGCAGCTTGTGGAGGAAAGGGTTTATTTGGCTTACAGACTCGAGGGGAGACTCCATCCTGGCAGGGAAAATAATGGCATGAGCAGAGGGGTGGACATCACCTCTGTCACAGCACTGGAAACAGCAGCAGGAAGGTGTACCAAATACTGGCAAGGGGAAGCTGGCTTATAACCCCATAAGCCCGCCCCCAACAATACAGCTTCGAGGTTGTAAAATCCAAACTGCCATCAGCTGAGGATCAATCTGTCAGAACACATTCATTTGTTTGTGGGGGACACCTGGATCAAACCATGACACTGAGTCTCTGGAATTTCCTTCCTACACTGCCCACACAGGAAAGGATGTTTACTTCTAGCTTCTTTGAGATTCTTTACATCCTGCCCCTTGCTGAGAGGCTTCCTTCCTGAAAAACATCCTCAGAGACCCACCCAAGATAATTAAAAAGATCAAGTTGACAACAAAACCTAACTATCACAAATTGGTACCATAGAATCATTACTTCTGGACAGTAGGATACAAGCTAGAACCCTTCAAAGGAATATGGGAGTATTGTCTGGTAAGAAGGGCCCTGAAGGACCCAAAAACCTTTGGTTCTGGCTTGTAATTCTCAGTGCCAGAAATCAGTTACTACCCACATTGAGCTGTTGATCAGAGAGACCTACGAAGTCCCCAAAACAAGACAGGCTTCTGTCAAAGCACTTGATTACCCATTGGAGGCAAAAGATAAGATCCTATTGCTGAAGACACCACAGGCTGGCTACATACAAGATTGAGAGAACTGGCTGGAATCTGCAAAGAAGCCAGTTCCAAGATGGTTAGCTCATGCAGTGCTGGGATGCGCTACATGAGCTGCCAGGGGAGAGTGGCCAGCAATGTTGGAAGAAAGCAGGGGACACTGCTAAATGACAGCAACCAGCATGGCAAGATGCACACACCTGTGCAATGGTGACACTCAACCTAGGTGGGTAATCAAGGGCTCTCTGATTGGCTAAGAGACCTGCTCAGTGGCAAGGAGCCCATAGCTGGAACTGGGATTCAAGCCAAAATCTTATGGAGACCAAGAATCTGGACTCCAAGGAAAAGCCTCCACTAACCTTGGGTCTAAAGAGAGGATACACCCATTATAATCTCTCCAAACTAATAATGCTTGTCCCATTTAACATTTGCTGATCTCACTCTCCACTGGAAAAATCTGTGTTTATTTTTCAGAAGGCGGTGAGAACAGAGGACAATCCAAATCTAATAACAAGACCAGAAATGATGGCTGACTCCCTGGCAGGAGATGAACCACCTCTAACACATCAGCTAGGGCCCAGGTGAAACCACAGAGGAATTGATGAGATGAGCAAGAATGCTGCTTCCACAATGAGCTTAACAACCTGCTCCAGGGTGATGGAGACAGACGTTGAGGATACTCAAAACATACCAAAGCAGAAATCTCATCACCATAGTAGAATTAAAACACACCCACCATGGCCCAGGGAATTTTGTGGAAGAGGAAGCAGAAAGATTGTAGAACCAAGGTGGGAGGGAATATCCAGGGGCATTGACCCCCACACCCACAGTGACTGACTGCTGTTCACACAACTCATAGCCCACAACCCCATTGTATACCAGCAATCCTACTGACGAGAGCCCTCGGTGGAAGGGGGGCAAGAAGGAGGGAAACGGTGGTATCAACACATGATTTGTTCACACAAAATTTCTTCTTAATAAATAAAAAGAAATACATCCCTGTTCTTTATCGATTACTTAATCTATTTTGTTATAGACCCCCAAAACAGACTAATATTACCCTTTTTTTTTTAACTCTAGCCCTCACTGACCTGGCACTCACTCTGTAGTCCCAGGCTAGCTTTGAACTCATGGCAACCCTCCTACCTTTGCCTCTCAAGTGCTGGGATTAAAGGCATGGGTCCCAACACCTGGCTAGTATTATTCATTTTTTAATAGGCAACAAAATCCTTTCCCATCCTCTCTCTTAAATTGTTACTCTAGAAGTTTAGCTTATTATGCAATGTAGGAACAGTGAGAGAAGGCTTACTAACATTTGGCTTAGGAGAATCTTGGAGAACTAAATGTAACTGCATGCTTGGTCTATAATAGCTATTTTTGGAGTATTTTTACTTAGCTTAGCTCATAACCAGCATTTTCCTTTGTTCTTCCACAGTCTCTGCAAGAGGACTGATGGGAGCACAGGCACAGAATCAAGCAGTTCTGGGTTCTGCTGGTGCTGTGACCCAGGCAGCCATTTCTCCTTGCTCAAGCTGGGAGATACCACCTTCCTCATAGGGCCTGCCCAGTTTTGAGTTCCACCCACTGTAGATGGACAGGGCTGTGAGTTTCTCTGCCTTCTGCTAAGTTGACTTGCTGCCCCTGTGCAGGAGAGTGTGGTCAGTTGGCTTCATTTGGATCCAATACTCCACATCTATATTTGCTGCAGTGGCTTGTCTTTTCCCTGCTTTCCCATAATCCTCGTGGACACTCAGCAGTGGCTTATCCTTTTGGATCTCTAGACTCAGTAGAGAACAATACTCTGGTGTGGAATAAGGCCCCAAAGAGGCTTGTTGGAAGGTGAAATTTTCAAAGCCACGAGAGATTTCAGAGCAAAAATGAACTAACTTAGTCATAGCTCTCTCCCAGAAGATCGTGCCTGCATTGGGCACTGGCTCTTGGCCCACATTGATTAAGGCTGCCGGAGCTCAGCCTTCAGAGGAACCCCTTGTGACATCATGTTTGATCCACATCATTTTATGAGAGAAGCCCCATTCCAAGGACTAGCACAGGTAGGTGCTCACCTATCTCAACACAAGCAGAGCTGGGGAAGCAGGTTCTGCTGGGGCCTCTTTGATTCCTAACACAGTTTGTTAACTCTTCCTTCTTAGACACCAGAGAAGGAAATGACTGCCCCTTGCATGGGGTGTTTCACATAGACTTCACTGGCCTTACAGGATGGGGAAGCGGGGACGTGTGAATATCCAGAGGAGGCATTCCCACAGAAGGAGCAGTGGCTGAAAACAAAGAAGTGCCACCAATGGAGAAGATCATGAGGGACAAGACTAAAATAGGGGGGCACTTAAGAAAAAGGGGGACCTTGAATAAAACATTGCAGTGGACTTCTCAAAGATGATCCCCAATGATACTCTGCCTGAGGTCTGACACCAGCCACCACACCAGTGAGCTGGGTTGTGTCCCTCCCACTTCCAGCCAAGCCTTCAGATGAGACCATGTGGCCAACTTCTTCACTGTGCTCTCAGGAGAGATAGTCAAATGAAAGCCGCAGCTAAGCTGAGCCACAGAAACTTGGGGATAATAATTCCTTGGGGTGCCTTCTCACCCGGCAACATATAACTAATATAAGTGCTTACTCATGGGTTGTGCTTTGAATGTGAAATGTCCCCACAGGCTTGGGTGTTTGCATACTTTGAGCCCCAGCTGATGGCACTGTTTTGGGAGGTTGTGGAGATTTTCACACTTGTGGCCTAGCTGGTAGACATCGGGCCACAGAGCCATAAAAGTAGCCCCACCCAGGTCAGCTCAAGTCTCCCTGCTTCCAGGCTGGCACCATGTACCAAGAAATGCCACAAGCTGCCACAGCCACGCATGTCCCACCATGATGATCTATATGTTCCCTCAAATCATGCGCCAAAATAAATCAACATTAAGTTGCTTTTTCTCAAATAGTTGGTCACAGTGACAAGAAAAGTAACCAATACAGTATTATTTTCCTGGTTATTTCAGTCAAGAACTAAGGTTTAGGTATCTGCCCAATTACCTGTTTCATATTTAGTAAGCAGAGGGGCTACCACTTAAGCCCTGGGCTTGTCCTCATAACCTAGACACTCTGTTCTACAAGGAGTTCTTGAAGGCTGTCGTTAGATCCATTACTGCTCACTGGGTCCTGTCCCACATTCCAAGTGTGTTGACTTCCCAGTGTTCTGTCTGTATAGCTGAAAGGCTTGCGTCTTTCTCTTAAGTCTCCTTCTCGACATCCAAAGGTGTCAGCAGGCTGTGCCACATCCTTGTAGCTCCTTCCTTCAGACAACAGTGCTCCTAGTTCTCAGGGACCCACACCTCTTTTCCTTTGCCCCTGTTCCTCCCTTTACCCTTGGCACTACCTTTGGTCTTGGTGGTACCTAAGTCAGGTAGTGGCACCTTTCCTCTTAACCTGGACTTGAAACTTGCTTCTTGGAAGACCACATGACATTCTTCAGGACTTCAAAGATGCAGCTTTTCCATTTACTTATACCATGGTTCTGGGAGATGTCCAGTGCTCACTCTGGGGGCTGGAGAACTCCAACCCTGAGTGTTCTTCCCTGCTCTCTGATAAGAAAACAGCAGGTTGTCCTGGTCTTACTTTCCTTCCTGCATAGCTTCATTGGAAGTGATTGGTTTCAGAGCCTTCCTGAGGGGCAGAAACCTGCCACCACTCTTCAGTCATATGAAATCGTCCCTCCTTGGGCCTTTGGCATGGACAGGGGTGCAGACATGGGAGATGCTGCAAGTTCGGTCTGGGAGACCTGTGGCATTCCTTCCCTTCAATCTCTTTCAGACCTTTGACACAGTGGCTGAATTGTCAGGGTCTACTGATAAATGATTATCTTTGATAAAGATTAAAAACAAAGACATAAACTAATTAAACAGAAACCAGAGTTAGAAATGACCTTTGCACCTCAGTTCTCTGTTAACCCTTGGCAAGAATAAGCAGTGACCTCCAGCCCAGAAAGCTTGTAAAGAGTGAGTCAAGTCCAAAGGCAATCACTCCTAGGTGACAGGGGAGCTGAGACACTGTGCCAGCCCTCACACCCACTGACTGGAGGATCCAGGAACGGTCAGTTGATTTGGGGCTTCCTACTGCCTTGTATGTTAAACAGTGAATGTTAATCTAGGTCTTTGTCTTTGTTGGAAGGGTTGGCTTTGGCACAAGATATGCCCCCTTCCACTTCCTTCTCCTCTGCTCCCACAGTTCCCCGTTCTTCTGGTCATCAGGACAAGGATTGCCTAATATGAATAGGGAATGGTACTCAGGTGTTCTGGGGTTCTGAGGCCCTTGGAGCCCAGGTCTATTGAGAAAAGGAACAAATCTCCTGGCTTCTTGGATCAGTCTGAAGAAGCCAAAAGTTTCCTTCCAGAAGCACGGTGCAACTGTGTCTAAGCACCTGAATCAGCCTATCTGCTACCTCACTGGCAGGTGGGGATGGGGTAGGACAGTGACCAACACCTCCCCAACTTCCAAGAACAGGGCATCATTTGATGACCCTGTGTATAAGCTCCAATATATAGAGGTGGGAAGTCAGAAAATGCTGAAACCAAAACTCACTCTTCGGACCCAGGCCCATGAAAAAAGGAACTATTCCATTAATCAACCCCCAAGCATCTATTAGAGTTAAAGGGGCCTCAGCAGATCATCAGAGCCAGCTTTCAGGTGGTTTACTAGGCAGAGAACAAAAGTGATTCACTCAGGGCCAGGCTGAGAAGGAATGCATTTGATTTGCGCTTGCTTTAAAGACACCTCTCGCTGGCTCCTAGGACCTACTCTGAGCTCTTAGAAAATCAGCCCAGGATGGAGGAGGTTATCCAGCAGTTTGGGGAGGGGGGGCAGCGGGGAATTGGGGATAACAATTCATTGTTTGCCCACTAAATATTGTAACTCATTATGGACAATAAAAAAAAATCAGCCCAGGAAAATGTCAGCTGGAGAAATCTGGGCTACTCAGCCTTGCCCCTGGTTGCCCACAGGGCTTCTCCTTTTCTAAGGATGGTCTTTGGCCTCCAGTCCAGAGGCCCCAACTGGTACTGAAGGGCCAGTGTGTACTCAACCTCCCTGCTATCTTATCCTGGCTGGTTTATCAGGGGTGACTCACTCCCTGAGGCCCTCACAAGGACCAGGGCTGGGCTGCAGGCTGTGCAGGAACTGAGGCCTCCTTACCCTCCAGTCTCTGCCTGGGCACACTGGTTCCAGGGCTCCTTTCTTATCGGTGGCTTTTATGAGCAAGTAGCTCTGAGGAAGTCAGACAGCTGGGGGGTGTGTGTGGTGGGGGGGCTGGTGATTGCAGGAAAGAAAGTGTCTGCTGTGAAACTAGAGCCAAGGCTGGGCTCCAAGAACACTGCCTTGTGTGATAGTATTAGCCGCTCTCATCTTCAAGAAGTATGTGGCTCATCATTATTATTATTCACCTAGAAACTTGGTATGAACAAGTCATGTGTTGGTACCACCTGTTCCTCCTCCCTGCCCCCTTCCACTGAGGGCCCTCCTTGGTGGGATTGCTGGTATGCACCACGGGTTGAGGGCTATGTGTTGTGTGAGCAGCAGTTATTGTGGGGTGGGGTGATGCCTCTGGGTATTGGCCCCCCAACCATGGCTTTTACAATCTTTCCACCCCCTCGGGCAAGACAAATGATTGTGTGATCCCAGGAAACCACGGTGTCACTGGGGGCTTCTAGGGTCAAAGCTGACCTCTGGGAACCCTACCGAGCAGGCTCAGCTGCCCATCTTCCAGAGGCAACGAAAGAGACAAGCAATAGTGAAGCAGAAAATGAAGGTGTATTCAGTGTGGTCACACTGGGAACGTGAGAGAACAAAGAAAGAGGTCCAGTGACCCCGCCCCTGCTACCCAAGTCTCTCTGGGGGGGGCACCAACGTGGGATTGGGGTTCAAGTAGGGCACAGGTTGTACATAACCAAGCAATCCTCAAAGTGATCCTTCTGCAAAGTGACTTCCAGGGGAGGGAAGTTCCTTCTCTGGCTAGCACCAGGCTTTTCTCTTCCCCCAGCATGAAATTCTGGGGAAATTCCAATTCCTTGGGGTCCTTCCTTCTTCCTTTCTTTCTTCCCTCCTCCCTTCTTCCCTCCCTCCTTCCTCCCTCCCTCCCCTCCTTTCTGCCTCTCTTCCTTCCTCCCTCTCTTCTTCCTTCCTTCTTTCCTTTTTCCCTCCCACTCTCCTTCCCTCCACCCCTCCCCTCTTCTCTCCCTGCCTGTCTGTCTGCCTTCCTAATGAGCAAGCCAGACATTGTACAAGATGAAGGGAATCTCATGAACTCAGAGACAAAGCTGGGCCCTTCCCTTCTAACACCTCCAGTGGGAGAGAGACACCCTATCTAGACAGGGCAGCTGTGAGGAATGCTACCATGCAGAGGGCGCCAGGCTCATGCCCTGGTCCTCAGAGAATGTGGCCTAGAACAGAGAGGGAAGGAGACTGAGGCAAGAACAGGATGGGGGGTAGGGACCGAGCATGGCACATGGCTACATGGGCATAGTCATTCCTGCCTGCAATGGGATTGGAGCAGGAGTGACCTCCAGGGCACACCAAATAAACATTAGGGCACCCCAATCAATGACAGTGATGGGTCGGGCTTCTCCACCCTCGCTGTAATCTGTGTCCATAGCTAGGGTTCCCAGGCTCAGCCACTAAGTGAGGATATGAATGTGTAAATGAAATGGTGGAGATGGGGGACAGGATGAGCCATCTTGTGACATTCCCTGAACTCTGCCTTCCCGGATGGGATGCTACACCCCCCCCCCCAAGGCTGGGCACAACGAGAGGAGCTCCCTCCATGCCTCTGCCCTGCTACACCCCAGATGTGGTGAGTCAGGGAGGAGGTTGGGCAGGCAGGTGGGTGGCCCAGCAGGGTATCCAGCTTGCTGGGAGGTGGGAGAGCTTTCCCTTTCCCAGGCACCCCTCCCCAGGGGCTTGCCCATCCTGTGGGGGCCTCTCCTGGTTCTCTTTCCTTTCCCCTCTCCCCCACTCTTTCTCGCTGGCTGTCAGCAGACAGCCACCATCACCATGGCTACGCCTGCTCTAGCTTGCTCCTGCTTACGTTCCTGGCTCAGCAGGAGTCGGAGCAGAGGGAGGGAGGCTGGTCTCATTAGTCTTCCTATTGAGCTGGATTTGTGAAAGCCAGCTTGGCAGCTGCACACTGCATATTCCAGATCCTTCCTTGAAGGCTCACCTTCCACAGTCAAGATGAGAGGACTCCACACAGGAGAGCACAGCTCCAATGGGGCTTATTAGCACCATCTTTTTTTTGAGACAGGGTTTCATGTAGCCCAGGCTAACATTGAACTTGTTGTACTTGCTTTAGAGCTGAGATTGACCTGAATTTATGACCCTCCTGCCTCCAGGCCCACTTATGTGTACAGTGCTGGGGACATGCCAGCCTAGACCAACTGAGTTACATCTCTAGGCTTCCTGTCGTCCCTGTTTCAAGTGGGACGGATGTGACTGGTTAACTAAGGTGTGTTGAAGGCCCATCTGAGGCAGGAAAGAAAGACAGGGAAATTTATGGGGACATGAGAAGAAAAAGGAGCCTCTCACCCAGGAATCTGGGTGAAGTCTCTCACCAGCAGCAAAGCAAGAATTTCACACTCGTTGAAGAGATGGTTCAGCAGTTAAGACACTTGCCTGCATAGCCTAATGATCTGAGTTAGATTCCCTGGTACCCATATAGAGCCAGATGCACAAAGAGGCACACACATCTGGAGTTTGTTTGCAGCAGCTGGAGGCCCTGGTGTGCCCATTCTCTCTGTCTGTCTCTCTTCTATCTCTCTCTGTGCTTGCAAATAAATAAATAAAAATAGCTTTTTTCAAAAAAGAATTCCAACACAATTGGCAACTGCTTCCCTTTCTTCCTTCTCAGCTATAAACCTGCGAATTTCTAGGACTCTCACCAGAAAACCCATTTTTAGGGAAAGGACATGTACCAGATTTGTTGTGCCGCCCTAGTGGCTTCTATTTTACTTATCAGATTATAAACCATTCAAGACACCCCAGAGCCACCTTCACTTATCAAAAAGTGGAAGAAAAGACGGGGAAAGGTTTTGTTGTTGTTGTTGTTGTTGTTTTGGGTTTTGTTTTTTTTTTCGAGGTAGGGTCTCGCTCTAGCCCAGGCTGACCTGGAATTCACTCTGTAGTCTCAGGGTGGCCTCGAACTCACGGCGATCCTCCTACCTCTGCCTCCCGAGTGCTGGGATTAAAGGCGTGCGCCACCATACCTGGCGGGGAAAGGTTTTTAAGCAACCTTTTGAGATATAACTTGGAAGTCATCAAAATATGGGAAAGGCTAACCCTAACTGTGACTCTCTTGGGGACGCCCACACTCATGCTCGCTTTCTAAGCCCTCCTTCCTCTTGAGTTTGTATTAAAATATCTTTAATAAAACCTCCAACTCTGCTTCCTATTGGCTCCTCTTGAAATGCTTTTCTGCATTGAATCAGCAAATTCTGGGTTGAGCCTGAGTTGAGGTCCCTAAAAGTCTAGGGGGACATCTCAGGACTTTGAGGGTGACAGCATAAAGCCATGTCTCAGTTCCTTCACCACTGACCCACCTGCTGGGTGACTTGTGGTAGATTTGATAAACTTTGTCATGATCGACTTAGAACCCCACAGAGGCCTGAGTTCAAATCTTGTGTTCTCGACTATCAAAGGGAAGAACTGGAACAAAGGATGCATTTGATCTTGCTGAGCTTTGATTTCCTTGCCTGTAAACTGAGGCCAAGTTTACCTGTTTTGAGCCTGGTGTGGTGGTGCATGCCTTTAATCCCAGGCAAAGGCAGGAGGATCTTCTTGAGTTCAAGGCCAGCCTGGAACTACAGTAGTTCCAAGTCAGCCTGGGCCAGAGTGAGACCCTGTCTCAAAAAAAAAAAAAAAAAGTAGAACTACTTATATCAGACAGGTAGACTTGTAGGGCCCCAACTCTGCCCCATTGTGAAAGGGAAGGAAGTTTATATTCTAGAGAAACTGGACCAGCGACTTTGTGCTGGTGACGTCAAGTACAGAAAGATGCTGGGGTAGGTGAGCTTCTACTCAAGTGAGTCTTCTTCCCTGACCCTCCTCCTGGCTTGTCACAGAACAGGGAAGGGAACCAAGATGTCTTTATGCAGAAACTGACTCACTCAAAAAAAAAAAAAAAACCGAAAATTTATCTATATGTGTTGACATTTGGGAGGTTTCTGATGATCTGGGACAAATTCCATCAATGTTCACAGAACTCGACTTCTGAGCGTGTCAAGCCGCACCTCCACCCCTGGCTGGTCCTCCTCCTCCTCCTCTCCTCAGCCTCCTTCCTCTTCTTTCTTATTCTCCCTGTTGGCTAGAGAGATGGCTTAGCAGCTAGGGCACTTATTCTCCCCTTCCTCTTCCTTCTTGTTTTTCTCCTCTTTTCCTTTCTCCTCGTCCTCCTCTTTTTCTTCCTTCTCCTCTTTTTTAAAATATGTGTTTAGAAGCTTTGTAAGCAAGTGCTTTAACCACTGAGCCACTTTCCCAGCCCCTCCCCCTCTTCTTCCACCTTCTAAGGCTAGCCATTTCTGTGTAGCCCAGGCTAGCCTTGAACACACTATGAAGCAAGCTCCTGTTGGCCCTGAACTTTCCATCTTCCTGCCTCAGCCTCCCAAGGGCTGGGATTCCAGCCACACACCACCATGCCTGGCGCCAGGGCCTCTCTGTTAGAGTGACAGTCTGTACTGAGGAAGATGCCCAACACGACAGAGAATAAAATCACGTGGGAAGAGAAAAGGATCTGTGAAGACAACAGATAAAATGAGCAGCAGAAGAAACTGAAAACACATTAAGGTTCGTGCCTTCAGAAGTAATAAGACATGTTGTCTCCACAGGATATGATGAAAAGGGATCGAGTGAGAGTTTCTGAAGTTAAAAATAGGAGAGCTGAAATGTCAAACATTCCAGCTGCATTGAAAGACAAAGTTAAGGCAATATTCCTGAAATGAAAAAAAAAGGAAAAACATAAAATTCACAAGAGCAATCCAGAAGGTTCAGTACCTAACAAGTAGTTCTACTAAGAGAGAGGTGGAAAGGGAACTATACCTAAAAATTAACGCAAGGACTTGCTCTAAATTAGAAAGGGATAATCTGAATTCAAGGGCTCCAAATGTCTGTGTTAATGCTTGGCAAACAATGGAGAGCAGGCACACCATGGTGGTGCTGTAGAACTCCAAACAGAGACAAGGGTCCTAAGAGCTTTCCAAGAGACAAGAGGTTTGCATCCAGGGCAGTGGACCTCTTAGTACAACATGGAGAGGAGACTGCATTAGAACAGTGCCTGTAATACCCCAAGGGAGTGGAATGAAACTTCCATTCTCACCCACACTATCAGCAAGGCTGGCTGTTCATGTCAGTCATTATCCAGCTATAGAAACACTTTCCAACATGCAAAATGCACAGAAGTTCACACCTAATATACGCTGTCTTGGAGAGCTGCTGGAAGATGCCCTATCATGTGACAGGAAGGCCTGTGATCTATTTAGGGGGAGCAGAAGGAAGTTCCAGGGTTCAGCATGGGGAAGGCCAAGGGACCAGCCTCCGCACAACACAGCATCACCGGTGACTTTGGGTAATATTACTCTAGAACATTCATCAATAGGTTTGAGATGTCAAAAAATGTACAGAGTTGAAAATATGGAAAGACTCAGATGTTTACAGAACACAAAGCAAAAGCAAAATACAGAGAAATTGCCAACTGTAGGAAGAATAGGCTGAGAAAAAAATCTACTCGTAGTTTTTGACAGCTGAGCAACGAATAATGTTTATTTTATAAAATAATGATGAAATGCTTTGCATGGATGCAGCTGAAAACTCAGAGCAATTATGTTGGAGGGTAGAAAGCACAGGAAGGGGAGGCTAAATGATCTGCAATATTTATTCACAGCCAGTGTGGTGAGGATGCTTCTATCCCAGCACCCACCCGGGAGACAGACGCAGGAGGATGGAGAGTTCACCAATCACGTGGGTCACATACTCAGTTCCAGGCCAACCTGGGCTATATACCTGGGCTGTGATATGACCCTATTTCAAACACATACATAAAATTTATAAATAAATATAAAGACAGTCATTTACTATAGCAGAAGGTATTTAAAATAAGTGAATGAAGAATCATGTAGAAATATGACTAAAAACTTAAAATTTTGTGAATGTTTTAAGTAATAGCTTTCAAGGAACAAAGAAAGATGAACGTAGAATTGTGGGCAAAGGACTTCCAGATATAAAAATAAGACGGGGTACAGCTCAGTGGGGGATGACATGATTAGCATGCACATGGCCTTGGATTCAATCTCCAGCACACAAATATATATCCAGATATAATTAAACTCTAATAAAGGTAAGAAGGCTGAAACTGCACTGGTCAACTGATGGCCTCTCCTTTTCTTCAGGGGTGCTTTCACACCCCTCAGTTACCATCAAGTATCAGCAAGTATGAAGTGGAGCCATGAGCTCTGGAATTGGGGCTGCCTTTTTAGCCTATAGGAAAACACCACGAGTGACAATTAGCAATGGTTGTGCATGTATGTGTGTGTGGTGTGTGAGAGCTGTGTATGTGTGATCATATGTATGTGTCACATTTTTAAGGCACCCCCTGAAAATTAGGAATCATACTATTCCCTGCTTTCAAAGATAAATACCAAGACCCAGAGAATTAACAAACATCTCTGATGTAACTGCCTTCCATGTGAGGGAGCCGACATCTTGGACATCCATCCAAGTCGAGCCGTTAGCTGACTGCAGCTCCGTCACTGAGTACAGTTACACAGGAGACCTCACTGGCCTGAGGCCTGAACCCACAGAGTTGTGAGATACTAGACTATTCCTTAAAGCCACTAAATTTTGAGATTATATATATATAAATATGTATACACATGTATGAGCTAGCTAGCTAGCTAGATGATAGATGATAGATAGATGATAGTGTGATGGTTAAGTTTATTTGTCAACTTGACCAATGTAATAATCCGTAATAATCTTGGGCGGGTCTCTGAGTTTGCCTACAGGAAGGATTGACAAAATCCTTTTGGGATTTTGGAGAAGGGAGGAGTTCCCTTCTCCAGAGTGAGCCCTCCCCTGCAGTGGGTGGGCCTTCCAAGGGGAATAAATATAAGGAAGTTTGAGGGAAAGGAAACCCTCTTCCTTCCTCCCCCCGGCTGCTGGTGCTTGTTCATGACTTGCACTCGCATCCTGCTCTCCTACCCTTCCTGGACATCGGAACCCAGTTTCCTTGGCCTCACATAATGTCAGCCGCCACTCCCCAGAGAGCCATCAGGCCTTCTGGGCTGGATTGGGACTGCTGAGACATCCAGCCACATGGACTGAACAGCTACTGGTTTCTTCACCTGTGGGCCTACAGCTATTGTTGGACTGTTGTAAGCTACCCCAATAAATTCCCTTTTATTATACTCCATTTTATCAACTCTGTTTCTTCTAGAGAACCCTGACTAATACAGAAGTATAGATAGATGATAGATAGATAGATAGATAGATAGATAGATAGATAGATAGATAGATGATCGATAGGATAGATGATAGATAGATAGATAGATAGATAGATAGATAGATAGATAGATAGATAGTAGATAGATGTGGTGGTAAAAACAAGCTATGACAGTACACACCTGCAATCCCAGCACTCGGGAGGCAGAGGCCAACCTAGCAAGAGTCTGTCACAAAATATCATTACACAGTCTAAGAAAGTCAAATGCCAAATGCTTTCTCTCATATGTGCCTCCTAAAATGGATCAGCTGAAGAGGAAAAAGGCAGTAAGTATCAGGACTATGGATGTATAATGAGAATGAAACCAGGAAACAGTGAAAACAGGGAAGTAGAGGAGGGTACTAGAAAAACCGATAGAAGGGAAGAATATTGGGGGTGGGAAGCTCAGGGCAAGAGGGGAGGGGAGGGGAACTACCCAAAACTAATGACTAAAGTAGTATATTAGAAACCTTCCTCCAGGATGCCAAGATAAAAGATACACCCCCCCCCAATTAAGGGAGATGGACGGACCAGACTGATATGCCCAGTAAAAGGTGGAGAAAGTTTAATCCTACAACCATAGGCTCTGGTTTGGGAAATCCCAGGACCGGAATTGGGTAATCCCCACAGTAAGCAGTTAGCCAGGGAGATCAGTGAGGTCCCCCCAAACAATGTAGGCCATTGCCAAACTCCTGGTTGGGAACTGAGAGGAAAGCCGGTCCTGGCCTGGCAAGCCCTCATGGCATTGGAAGGTGCTGTGGGAGATGCAGTGTGATAATGGTTACTAACAGTCTGGATGAGCAGGAGACCCTGCGAGCCAGTCAAGAAAGAAGCACACATTTGTGCAATGCTGGCACACATCCTTTGTGGGTAACTGCCCTCTTATTGGACATAAAGCCTCCTCAGTGGGACAGAACCCATACCTGGTACTGGGAACCAAGTCAGCGCCCCACAGACAGAAAACTCACTACTCCAGAGAGAAGCCCCCATTGCTCTCTGGACAAGCTGAGTGGGTATCCTCATCAAAATGTCTCAAACTTCTATGCATATCCTCCTTACTCAGAGCTGTTCTCATTCATGGGTAGAGAATCTTTTCATTTTACAGATGGCAGAAAATACCAAGGAGATCCAAGGTCCATCAATTTGATGAGAAAAGACAAGAGAGCTTGGTAAAGATGTGCCACCTCTATCTACCACATTACCAGGTACCAGAAGAAACTATGGAGGAAGCAGCAAAGAGTATTGCTCCCAGGGCTACCCTGACAACCACCTCCAGGGAAATAGCAACAAACACTGTGGTGAACTGAAACACACTGTAACAGAAAGACAGAGACTACAGAGAACTCAACACTAAAACAAACTGCTAACTCTCTCACCCAGGCTCAGGGATTGCTGGGGAAGAGGAGGCTGGAAGATTGTAAGAGCACAGGGTGGGTAGAAATGTCCTGAGGCAAGCCCCTCCCCTAGAACAAAGACTGACAAAAGCCACAGTGAGCACCAAGGACCCTACTGAGGAGGGCCCTCAGGGAAATGGGGTGGGGGTGAGGGGATAAAAGACCTATGTAAAATATAGATGAGTTCAAGGCCAGGCTGGGGTTACAGAGTGAGATTCAGGTTAGTCTGTGCCAGAGTGAGATCCTGTCTCAAAAAAACAACAACAAAAACCAACTGAACAAATGGCAGAAAGTCAGCCAATGTCTAACTCTCGCCTCCATAGATACATATGAACACACATACATAGCTCACACATACCTATATACACAAAACAAAACAAAAAAACCCTAAGTAAATAAACAAAATCAACAGAACTTCCATGGAACCCAAAGTCCACATCTTCCCTCGACATCACCGCGTGTTTCTCAGCAGACACATTGTCAGAACTCGAATGGACAAGTTTGGGTTTGCAGGACCTGCCTGCACACCGTAGGACTCCTAGCTCCTAGGGCCCTTACCAATGAGTCTGACAGCCTCTTACCATGCCACTAGGATAACTAAAATTGTCCTCAGATTGTTTCCCAAATGACTCCTAAGGGCTTTCCCAGGTGAGATCTCCAGCTATACTAAGCCAAGAGGTGGCAGAAAAAAGTGCTTTGCAATACTGTCTTGCAGACCCAAAGTGACTGTGACGCTACCTACACAAGATCTGCACAGTAGGAGGGGAAAATGATGACATCAAAATCAACCAGGGACTAGTTGGAAAGAAGGGACTCAGTGGTGGGGGGCAGGGAAGGAGGGGATTGTGATCATGGCATATTGTCTGTATGTATGGAGGTTGTCAATAAAAACCTTTTAAAAACATTGACTTCCAAACATACAAATGGAAGCGATGAAGAGATTCTGTTAGCAGGAAGGGACAGGAAGGGAAAGCCTCCAAAGTTGTACAAGTTCAACTGTAAGGTGCCTCTGTCACCTGAAGTGCTGGTTCAGGCAGCCTTGAGTGGGAACCCTGCCCACAGGGGGCGAGGTCGTGGGAATAACAGAGCCATTGTGGTGGTGTGGGCCGAGCTAAGAGATCATCTGTCCCAGACAAGTTATATCCCCTGAAGCTGAGAAGGCAGATCTACAAGCCAGGACCTCTCCGTCCAAGTGACACGTGCATCCCACCTGCCCAGCACGGAAGTGATTGTGACGTGGCTTACTTAGATGGCCAAACTTCCCTTTGGCATGCAGAATCTAGTTGTTCAGGTGGCCTCCCGTGACTAAAGTCTTTATTAGTTTGCTAAGTCTACTATAGCCAAGGCCCACAGAGCGAGCGGCTAAACAAGAGAGACTTGCTATCTCAGTGTTGGCAACTAACCTTGACAGCAGAATTGTTCTTTCTCAGAACCAGGAAACTGTTCCCTGCTCTCTCCCGGCTGGTGGCATTCTCTGGTATTCCTTGGCTGGTTGATCTTTCCTTCCATCCTTCCACAGTGTCCCTCCTGTGGATCAGGATACCTCTTACTATAAGGTGTTATTGGTGGCATGGAATCTCAGTGGGACGGTCCTTCCTCATTTATGTGCAAGCAAAGCCAAGAGGCACTGGGAACGAGGGCCTCAGCATATGAGTTTGAGGAAGGGACGTACAGTTCAACTCCGATGTGACAAACTGTCACATCCTGTGTTTCCCACACAAAGAGTTACTTCAGATTTACCCAATTTGCATCTTGCTATTACTCTTGGCTTCAAACTCAGTACAATCGAACGGAGCCATGTGAAAAAATATAGACTTCCAGCCCAGATGAGAGGGAGATCTGAGACTCTCTAAGGCAGCGTGTTGGAGCCTGAGGTTCTCATAGCAACAAGCAAAAATGTTTGCTGGGCTTCTAACCTGCTCCATGGACACACCTGGGGCAGGTGTGATCATCTGTGAGTCACATTTTGCCACGTCAGAGGATCTTAAGTCTATGAACTGACTCAAAACACCTGGGAAATGTGACACAAGGGGCCATGTCCCTTCCAGTTTAGAACACAAGGAAGGCATTCATGGACAGGCCACGGGGCTGGAGAATATGGGGAAAGTCTGACGTGGTAGGCACTGTGAAACTTATAAAATCTAGAGGAGAAAGAACATCCCGTGGGGATGAATGATCTGAGGACAATGATAGTCTACAATAAGGTGAGGGAACCTCTCTAATGAGACAGCATTGGAGCTGAGACTCGAGGAATTCAGACAGGGCCATTGCAAGTGGCAGGGGCAGCTGTGCAAAGGTCTTGAGCTGGAGGTGGCTTTGGTGTGTTCGGATGTTCCTTGGAGGAGGCCAGGGAAGAGGCTGGAGTGTCGGGTAATGCAGCGTGTGCTGAGCCAGCAGGGTTGTCACTGACAATTTGAGAAGCCACTAAGGAACTATAAGCAGGAGACTGACATGATTTGATTTCTACTTTAAATTTTTTTCTTTTTGGTTTTTCGAGGTAGGGTCTCGCTCTAGTCCAGGCTGACCTGGAATTCACTATGTAGTCTCAGGGTGGCCTTGAACTCATGGTGATCCTCCTACCTCTGCCTCCCGAGTGCTGGGATTAGAGGCGTGCACCACCACGCTCGGCTTTATGCATTTTTTCTTTCTTTCTTTTTTTTTGTTACTTTAAATTATTTAATTAATCAATTTTGTTTCTTTGGGGACAGGGTCTTGCTATGTAACTCAGGCTGGCCTCCAACCTGCAGGCCCCCTTCCTCAGCCTCCTGAGTGCTAGGATTATTCCGAGCTCCTCCATGCCCAGCAGAGCTATGTCTTCAAAATAATAACTGTCCTGAATTCAGAATGACAAAGATTAATGGTGGTACAAGACTGTAATCCCAGTACTCAGGGGACACAGATGGGGGGGTCACAAGGTCAAAGCCAGCCTGTGATAGCTCAGTCTACATAGAGAGACCTTATCTTAAAAATAAATAAATAAAATAAAATAAAATTAAGAGCACACAATGTTGGCCAAAATATAGGATATAAAAGACCTGTGTATTTTGGGGTGGAAATATGAATTACACAGACCATGAGGGGAGACACGTGGCAATATTTATTAGAATGAAAAACGCACAATGCTTTTGACTAAGTACTTGTCTTCCGTGAATGTGCCTTACAGGAATGTTTCAAAATCAATACGTACAAAGTTAGTCATAGATCCATCTCGTGTAAATTTCAAAAGATTAACAAAGAGCTAAATGTCAATAAAGGAATGAATTCAACAATTTGAAACATCGATTGTCTATACAATGTGCTACTGGGTAGCTGTGGAAACTGAGAAATTTCTTTATACTGCCATAGGTTCTTGAAATCTACAGAGGCCATTTTTTGTTGCTGATGTTATCAAAGACAAGGTTTCAAAATCTAGTCTGAAAATCACTGTGCTGCTCAGGCTGGCCTCAAACTCACGGCAGTCCTTCTAACTCTGTTTTCAAAGTGGTAGGATTATAGGCACGAGCCACCATGCTCAATTGTACATATGCCATTTTCTTTTTAAAAATATTTATTTGCAAGCAGAGAGAGGGGGGGAGAGACAGATAGAATGGGCACACCAGGGCCTCCAGCAGCTGCAAATGAACTCCAGATGCATGTGCCACTCTGTCCATCTGGCTTTATGTGGGTACTGGGGAATTGAACTTGGGTCATTAGGCTTTACAGGCAAGTACCTTAACCTCTAAGCCTTCTCTTCAGCCCTTTTTTTTATTTTTTTGACATGTGCATGGGTGTATTTGTGTGATGTGCACATGTAGTGTGTGTGTGTGTGTGTGTGTGTGTGTGTGTGTGTGTGTGTGTGTGTGTGTGTGTGCAGGTGCATGCCCTGTGTGTATTCATGCAGAGGCCAGAGGAGAATGCCAGGCGGCCTCTTCTATTATTACTCTTCTATTACTCTTGCTCCTTGCTTCCTTGAGAAGAATCTTACTGAACCCAGAGCTGCCATTTTCAGTCAGATTTGCTGACCAGCAAGCCCCAGCAATTCTCTGGTCTCTTTCCCCCAGAGGACTGGGGTCACAGTGTGTGGCCAGATGGGGTTTTTACATGAATGTTGGAGATCAAACTCTGGCCCTCCCAGGGCCTCATGCTAGCTGGGCAAGTGCCCTTACCTGCTGAGCCATTCCCCCAGCTCCGCGCATGCCATTTTAAAAGCAAGATACAGAACCTTGCACATGTCATTTGCTTAAGTAAGGTGTGTGAGTGTGCTCGTTAGTGTGCCCCTCTGGATTCTCTAAGAAGCTGACACCAAAATGGAAATAGAAGTGTAAAAGATTTGTTGGGAAAACTTGAGTCAACTCTGGGAAAGAGCATCCCAGTTTACCATGGCCTTGTGCATGAATTGACAGTAATTTTGGAAACATGAAAAGGCTTTTTCCCATTTGTACAGGGCTAGTGCATTACATTAAAGATGTAAGATCTGAGTGGTTTTGATTGCAAAAACTAATAAAGTATTGTCTAAATTTAAAAATAAATGATTTACTGTGGAAGATGAAGGGTCTACAGAAGGAAGAGATGGGGAAAGGAGAGAAGGAAGGAGGATCCCGAAGACAAGTGCCAGGCCATGGGGGGCAGCTGAGAAGTTCCAGCCACAGAGACAAGAGGAGATCCAGTGTGTGGGGGAGGGTCAGGCCTTGCTTTAGCCCCTCCCTCTCCCCACCACTGTGTTCTTTCAGTGGTTGAGGGCACCTTGGGCAGAACAGCGACAACTGCAGAGGTTCCCAAAGTACAGTCACTGCAGGTTGTGGGCTAAGGACAGTCCTCACAGCAAGCTGTCTTGGCATGTCGCCTGTCCCCTGGGGATGCCAAGGACAGCCGTGTGCACTCTGCCCTGCAGAGAGGAAGCAGAGGAATAGCATGGGCTTTGGAGGCAGACCTTTCATTTTACATATTTTTGCACCATCTCAATATCATCCCCCTTTAATCCAGTGGCATCTGTTGCATTCGCTGTATCCAACAACTGCTACCTCAGCACTTTCAGAAGGAAATCCTGACCCATCAGACAACTGCACCGTAGTCACTGTCCCCATTCTCTCCCCACCCATGGGAAGTACTAGTCTTTTTTCATTTCCTATAAATGTAGTTACATGTATATGACCTTTCGGGTCTGACTTCTTTCACTTAGCAAAATGCTTTCAAGTTTTACCCATATTAGTGCATATATTAGCTTTTACATACTTATTATGGATGAATAATATTCCACTATATGAATTCGTCACACTTGCTTGAATCCCTTTTCAGTCAGTGGACACTTGTCTGCTGTAACTAGCTCTATGACGCATGCACACGCATGCGACATGTTTATGTACTCATGTTTAATTATCCTGGGAATATGTCTAGATGGAGACTTGCTAGGTCACAACATAATTTCATGCTTTACTTTTTAAGGAAGGCAAAGCCACCTTTCAAACTATTATTTTGCATTCCCAACTATGGCTCCAGTTTTGGCCAGCGCTCAATATTATTTTTTATTATTTATTTATTTGGTTTTTCAAGGTAGGGTCTCACTCTAGCCCAGGCTGACCTGGAATTCACTATGTAGTCTAAGGGTGGCCTTGAACTCATGGTGATCCTCCTACCTCTGCCTCCCGAGTGCTGGGATTAAAGGCGTGTGCCATCACATCCGGCAGCTATTTTTATTTTTTGAAATATATTTTTATTTATTAGAGAGAGAGAGAGAGAGAGAGAGAGAGAGAGAGAGAGAGAGAGAGAGAGAGAGAATGTGGGTGTGCCAGGGCCTCTTTCCATTGCAAACTCCAGATGCAGGCACCATTTTGCACATCTGGCTTTCCATGGGTACTAGCAAATTGAACCCTGGTCTGCAAGCTTAGCAAACAAGAGCCTTTAACCACTGAGCCAGCTCCTCAGCCCCTTGATACTATTTTTATAGTAGCGATCCTAATGGGTAGAAGGTGGAGCCTCTTCGTAGTTTTGGTTCATATTTCTGAATGGCCAGTGACATCAAGCATCTTTTTCTATGACTATTGTACATCTATATCTCTTCCCTTTGAGAAATGGCTAGTCAAATCCTTTGCCCATTTTTTTAAACTGGGTTGCTTATCTCTTGTTCTTGACTTTTTATGGTTCTTTATATAATCTCATGTCACTGTTTTTTTGTTGTTTGTTTGTTTGCTTGCTTTTTAAGGTAGGGTTTCCTTCTAGCCCAGGCTGATCTGGAATTCACTATTTAGTCTCAGGGTGGCCTTGAACTCACGGCCATCCTCTTACCTCTCCAAGTGCTGGATGTAGTATTTTAATTTATGTAAATATATCACCTCCACAAAAGAGAAATAAAATTTAAAATTCAGGGGAATAAAAGATCTTTAATTAGGGTGCTGATGAGAGGTGATGGTAGAAGCCACCTCAGGCTGGACATGACCGGCATGCGGACTACAGTGGGGACAGTAGAGATGGACAGTGTCAAGATGGCTGAATGTGATAGTGTGAAGAGCCCAAGGAAGGAGCAGGGGTCTTGTTAGACTTCCTGGGAGGGAGGGCATTTACCCAAAGGAAGGGCGGCTTCAGGACGGTGTGTGGGAGAGGGAATGAAGGGCTTGGGTTTGGATGTGCTGAGTGTGAAGTTCCCATGAGTCATGATGCCCCAGGGAGAGCAGGATCTGTGAGTCTGGAGTTTAGACTTCCTGCCTCATCCTTTCTTCTCAGAATGCTGTCAGTATCTGGCCATCTTCAGATAAGGAGAGGGCACAAGTCCCCCATGACAGGAGAAATGTGTGCAGATGCCTGGCAGGTGGCTGTGCAGGGAGAAGCCTCAGATAGATTTAGCTTGAGGTTGGCATGGTATAATTTCCCTCTAGAAAGATCTCTGGTGCTAACATTGCAGACAGATCATAGGAGGCCAAGTGGAGACAGCCCTGGTATATTTTCTCCTGCATGATGGATTAGATAATTCATAAATAATAAAAGTTTATTCAACTCATGGTTCTGAAGCCTGGGAGGTCCAACGTTGCAAGGACATAGCTAACGAGAGCCTTTTGCAGACATGGGACTCTCGGAAGCACCTCAGTGTGGCTTAGGACACCCTATGGGGTTAGGGGTGCATACATGACAGACACGCCTTGGACATAACTTGTCAACCATGAATCAATGACTGGATGGACCCATCCATGAGGGAGGGACGCCAGGATGAATTTTCCTCCTGAAGGCCACAATGGGATAACATTTCACCATGAGTAATGGTGGAGACAGGCAAGCTTTAACAGAGGCACAAGATACAGTGATAAAGCTGAGAAAACATAGGCATGCTAGGGTGGAGAGAGAGTTTGGCTTGGACTTTGTTGGAATGAGGTGTGTGGCTAAGCCTTGAATAACTCCCATCTTTATAGGATGAATGACTCTATGGGCAACAGGCCATGTCGCCAAAGCAAAGATAGGAGGAGGAGCTGTGTTGGAGGAGGAAGCCAATTCTTAACTAACTTAAACTTGACTTTGTCCCCAGACAGGCCCTTTTCTCACAGCCTCTCACTGGCCACGCCATATAGAAGTCATCCTGGGCTGGAGCCATCTGGACTCTTCTCCCCGTGACCTTCAACCTCAGCCCACCACCAAAGCCAAAATGCATGCCATCAAACTGCTTCTCTTCTGTCCCCAGCTCTCTGCTCGCATGGTGGGTACCCTGGGATGTCTTCTTGACCTAGCTCACGGCCTTCAGCCTTTGCCCTGCCCATCCCTGGCACAGCTGCCAATCCACTTTCCCTAAGTCCCCTCATGCTCCTGTGTTCTCCCCATACTCGTCAAAACTGCCTGTGGCTTCCTGCTGCCTGGAAATTGATGTTCATCTCATGGTGTCTGCTGGCTTTGTCAGCTCTGAGCCTGCTTCCTGAACCGCCTTCCTGACTTCCTAACTTGGGGAGACACCAAGACCTCTGCTCGGCTCCATTTCCTGGGCTCCCCAACCAATCCTCCTGCAATTCTTAAACAAGAGACTGTCCATGCCCCAGACCATGATATTCCTCGGTCACTCTGCAGGCCGCAGGGGTCTCTCTGAATGGCTCTGGTTGTGTGTGGCTGGGCCTAGGGTGGCAGCTTCTTCACCTCAGCTTGGAGGGTGGGCCTCGGCCATGTGGAGCTGCACAAATGGAACCATGGTGGAAGCGCTCTGCCTTCCACACAGCTGAAGACATTAGCCATGATTGACAGGAGGCAAAGGGTTGTTTGCGTGTTTGTTTTAAATATCAGAGAGAAGAGTCTGGGCCCAAGAGCTGTGAGAAAATGGTCACTTCTTTAAATAAACAAAAGCTCTATATTCAGATCATAAATGTCTCCCAAAGGCCTATGTGTTAAAGAATTATTCCCTAGGGTGTGCTATTGGTTCAGGGGTAGAAACTTCAAGAAGTGAGGTTTTATGGGAGAGCCTGAGGTACTGGGGATGCGCCCTTGAAGCTCACTTAGGAGCCTGGCCCCTTCTTCGCTCTCTGCTCCGTGGGTGATGAGGTCACTGGTTTTGGCCCACCATGCGCCCCCTCATGATGCCTTCCTTGCCTCACCACAGGCTCAAAGCACCAAGGCCAGTGAATCATTGGCTCCAGAACTATGGGCCAAAATACATCTCATCTCTTTCTAAGTGCACTGTGTCAGGTATTTTGTTATAGCGATGGAAAGCTGAAACACAAGTCTTCAAGATAAGAGCATTTTCACCATCAATCTGATTCTTATCTTTAGGGATCTACCCTCACTGGGGCTTCCTGTCTAAATTGAGCACTTCCATGCAAGAAGTGTTAAATAGAACGTGACTGAGGCTCAGGGACAACTATCTGCACAGAAGGTCAGATGGCCCAGCTGATTATAAAGTATCTGCTCATTCCCAAGATGTTGAATCCTTCTGCTCTCCCCTCAGCCCCAAAGCCAGTGTTGAATACGTAGTAGGCTTTCAAGAAATATCTGTTACCTAGATGGATGAGCAAATTTTTTATTTTTTATTTTTTTAATTTATTGTCCTTAATGAGTTACAACATTTAGTGGGCAAACAATGAGTTGTTATCCCCAATTCCCCGATGCCCTCCCCTCCCCCCTCCACTGGATAACCTCCTCCATGGGTCGTCTGGATCAGTCCTTTGACAGGGGACCATGGATAGCCTAGTATTCAGCCAGGTTCTCCTGGCCATGCCTCTGGATAATCTCCCCCACCACGGCTCTCACAATCTTTCCAACCCCTCTTCCGCATAGTTCCCTGAGTCGTGGTGGATGAGTATTAAGGCTGCTTTAAGGTTGTGAGCTTAGAGGTCTTTGTGTCGAAATCGTTGGTTTCTGTCTCACTGGCTTATCCTGTGTTGATTTAATGGCTGTGGCTGTGGGCCCCTTGTTCATCCCGTCATTCTCTGCGGGGTTCCATTTGGATCCTCCACAATATGACTGTGGTGGCTCCTCTCTTGCCAGAATCTCAGCTATCGGCCTACGGTCGGTTGGTAGGGTTAGATGGGATGAGCAAATTTTTGAAGAAAAAAAAATCTCATAATATTTGCACAAGAAAATCTTGACCATCCCTTGGATCTTTCATGTTTTGCTTTGTTTGAACAACAGCTCTATCTTCACGGTTGAGGGCTACTGTGGGTGGATATGACTTGGACTGTTCTGGAACTCTGGGAGTTGTCAGTGGTCACATTGGGTCTTCCTTGGAGGTCTTCCCAGAGGCATCTTGTCTGTAACAGAAGCTGCTGTGTGCTGGGTGATAGGACTGCAGACAGCATGTCTTGTCTGTAATGATGATTTGTTTTTCTCATAACTTGTGATGACAAACAGTGTCTCCTCACATAGATGATGCTGGCAAACCAGAGGTCAGAGGTCAGTGGAAGGGCCTCTGAGGCTTTTGGATAGGGAAGGTCCTTTGATAAATAGCTGACAGCTGATCACTGTCTACATGGCTGTCCACCCCCAGAACACCTCCTGACCACTCAGCAGAATTGATAGACATGATAATGCTTTCTTGACTTTGAGGACTTGACCCTTCTGAAGGTCACAGAGCTGGACCATTCCTTTGCACACTGCTTTGTAATCAGGCAAAGTGAGATTTGTACCAAATTGGCCAAGGTTCTCAATGTCACCAGCCCAGCTAAGAGAAGTGAGGTGTCTGTGTGTCCGACCTTTGCATGGTATGTGGTCAGGTGCCAGTGGGTGTGGATCCCTGAGGAGGGGATGAACAGGCTGCTTTAGGAGTTAGGAGTCCATGAGACCCGGCTCAAGTGCAGGCCAGCACGTTCATGCTCTGTAAAGGCCAGGGGCTGGTAGATTTGAACAAGGACCAAGCACAGGCATTCTAGAGTCTTGCCGATCATAGGCGGCCCTCGGGTCTCCTTGGGCCATTCCCTAAGCATCCTTAGCACCTCCCCAGCCGTGTTTAGTTTCCACTGTCTCTGGAGTGAAGGTTATATCTTGGTAACATGGGTCTTGAACGGGGATCTTTTCCCTTCCAGACAGAATTAGTTACCTTTGTCATTGCTGTGACCAAAACACCTTCCAAGAAGCAGCTTAAAGGGGAAAGGGATTGAGGACAGGAGGTCACATTGTGTGCACATTGGTCAGGAGGCAGAGCGAGATGAATGCTGGTGCTCAGCTCACTTGCTCCTTTTTATTCAGCCCTGAACCCACCTGTGGAATGGTGCTGCCCACATTCAAGGTGAGCCTTCTCCAGTTAAACCTTCCTGGAAATACCTCTCGAGACACACCAGAGATGGATTTCTTTTTCTTCCCTTCTTCCTTTCCTTCCCTCCCCTTCCCTTTCCTTCCATCTGCCTTCCCTCCATCTCTCCCTCCCTCCCTTTCTCTTTTCTCCTCCTCTTCTTATTTTTTTAAATTTTTATTTGTTAGGAAAGATCTTGCTGTAGCCCAGGCTGACCTGGAATGAACTCTGTAGCCCTTGGCTGGCCTTGAGCTCACAGCGATCCTCCCAGCTCAGCCTGGCCTGAGCCACCACAACTAGCTTCAGAGATGGAGTTCTGTGATGATTCGGAATCTAATGAAGTTAACAGTTACACAGCTCACCCTGTGGGGGTTCACTGATCCCCCAGAATATGTAGTCAAAGGCAAGAGTTTGTGCAAATGTGTGTGAGAAACAATGGCACCCGGCAGGATCACAGCCTGGAAAAGTGCTGAAAAGCCCCTCAGCGCTGGATGGCCTGCGCTCCCCACGCTCAGTGCTTTCTCCTCACTTTGGCCACGGGTGGAGTGGGTGGCCTCAGTTCTCCCTCAAGATCCCAGCAAGGTGGTCAGGAAGGTGAGGGGGAGGAGGGAGGAGGCTTGCCTCCTCACACATTTGACTCATGACTGTAACTTGGCAGCATACTGATGGATTTTTTGTTTTTCAGTCAAATAAAGCTTTTGTTGGATGTTTGAGTGAAAAGTATGATACACTCACATAATCAAAACCATACCTACCTTGGGGAAAAAAAAACACCCTACTGGGGGAGTAAAAACGTAATCAGTTTTTATTGTGTGAGCAATTGTGTGTTCCTGAAAGCCTGAGAGTCTCATTTGAAGCACAGAATCTAAAATCTAAATAGTGTGTGAGAGAGAGGGAGGTGGGAAGGGTAGCTAGGCGGCATGGCAGGGGACATGCCTTCCAGACAGACTCTCTGTCTTCATGCCTTCACTTCTGACCTTCAGCGTGTCCAGCACCACACGGGGCCCATCCTGAGCACACTGAGGTGTCGGTGAAGAGGTGATGCAGAAAAGGTTGGGGAACAATGAGCATGCATCTATCTGAAACCACAGCAAGCTGTGGGGGAAGGAGTGGGACTCTGGACAGCTGGTCACCTACAAGACTTGTTGACCTTGAACTCTAGATGTAGAGCCTGTGCCTTTAACCACACCTTGATGCAGGCACCCACCAACCCAGCGCTGCCCCTCATTTCCTCAGGATTGAGCACCTGCCTCTTTGCCGCCCTTTCAGTCATTTCCACCACAGTTCTTGACACTGTTGATATCCATAGAAATGGCCCATTAGGGGCTCAAGAGATGGCTCAGTGGCTAAAGGCACTTGCTGGCAAAGCCTGATGGCCCTGGTTCCATTCCCCAGTAACCACATAAAGCCAAATGCACAAAGTAGTACATGGATCTGGAGTTCATTTGCAGTGGCAAGAGGCCCTGGTGCACCCATCCTTGTGGGTCTTCGTATTCCTTGGTGGGGGGATTGCTGCACATCAACACCCCTGTTTATCCATGGAGCTGGGTGGACAGAGTCTTGGGTAGCGTGAGTACATGAGAGAAAGAACTCTTGGGAGACAGTTTTAGTGAACAGCTCATTTATTAGGTCGGGGAAGGTGCTTTTATGCAGGAGGGAGAGTGTGGGAGCAAGGTGGCCTGTGGATGCCTCATTAGTAAGTAGGGGCTCCTTTGTTGGTACGGGTCAAGACAGGATTGGTAGGGGCCAGTAACCTGTCTACGTTTGGTTTGTATAGATAAGTTGGGGGAACTCTCTCAGCCCCGGGTGGCAGGAGTTATGTGACTTTAGGCATGTAACAGATGGCGGTGTCTGTAGAGGAGCTGTGACCTTCAAGGGAGTTTTCTTGGGGCAGTAAATCACTGGGCAGTGAGGAGATGAAACTTATCAGCAATCCTGTATGCCTGGAAAGGGGGAGTGAACCCTGCCCGTCTCGGCTCCACTTCAAGGCCTCTAGGACTAGGCTTTTCAGCTCGAGTCCTGCGTCCTGGGTTGGACCAAGCTTCTCAGAGTCAGGGCCTTCTCAGCCTTCCTATCCGAGGCTGCAGTTTATGCGTAATAGCCCAGATCTGTCCCCTAGCCCAGCTTATGTTTAGCGGTGCTCAACACATCCTCTCTTTTTCTCCTTGCAAATAAATAATAAATACAAATTTAAAAAGAGGTGGCTCTCTTACACCCTGTCCTCTGCCCCTTGACTGCTTTCCCCTGTAGCCTACACCTTCCTGCTGCCAAGAACCCCAAAGCCTCTGTGACATCTTCCTGTGCTCCTTCACTTCTCAGCTCTCGTTATTCTTCAACTGGCTCATAATCTAAATCACCGCTACTGCTGCCTTGCAAGTGTCCTGCAACCACCCTCGTGGAATCCATTTCTTCCTTGTTCAACCTAAGTTCCCTAATCGGATATTACTTACATTGACTCCAACCCTCCTCGTGCTATGCAGCAAACAGACTCGGCCCAGTTCAATCCAGTTTGTCTATGCCACAGTTGTCCTGTCCCCAGCAACTTACCCCTGTGGGTCAGCATGGATGGAGAAAAAGCAAACTTGTGGTGAGCATTACTTCTGTATTTATTTTTTGCTTGTGTGTATCTGTGGGTGTGGGTGTGGCGTGAGTGTGGTGTATGCAGCTCCCCATGCACCCACCTGCAGGGTGTGCTCGAGTGTCCTGTTCTGCTCCTCTTTCCACCCACTCTTATTTGAGCTCGAGTCCATTGCTGATCCAAGAGCTTGCCATTATTTCTCTCTAGCTCCTGCAGTTCTTAAGCTCTTTACTAGCCTGTGGGGTTGGGGTTACAGGTACATATGGCCATGTCTAGCTGTTTTTGTGGGTCCTGGGATTCAAGCTCAAGGGGTCTATCAGGCCTCCTGGGGTCCATCTGCTAAGGACTCTTAACCACTGAGCCAATTTCCAGGTTTTACTTTTAAACTCCAGCCAGTCTTCAATGCTTACTAAAAAATCCAACTGCATTTCCCCATCCACTCGTTCTCATTCTCTCTCTCTCTCCTACTTTTGACTACTTTCTCTCCTCAGCATCTTACCTCCACACTCACTCTGAGTTAGTGGCCTTACTTCTGATTTGATTAAGGAAACAAAAAACTTTAACGTGGATTTCAGCATACCTCTGTGATTACATTTACAACTGATTGCAACTAACCAACATCTTCCTTCCTTCCTTCCTTCCTTCCTTCCTTCCTTCCTTCTTTCTCTTTCTTTTTGGAGTTATGAGTGTACATCCCTGTTCCTTGCTAGTGGAAGAATAATGTCTGCATCTTAATGCCCTTAAGGCCCAGCACCTGTGAATGTGTTAGGTACATGGCAAAAGGACTTTGCTTCCATGAATGAGCTGAAGGTGGCCTTGAGATGGGAAGATGACTATGGATCATCTGGGTGGCCCAACAGACCAGAAGGATCCTTATAAGAGAGAAGTAAGATGGTCATAGTCAAAAGAGGTGGTGTGGGTAGGGAAGCAGAAAGGTTACCCATGTGCTACTGGATGTCTTTGAACATGAAGAGTGGAAGTATCTAGAAGAATGCCATGGTCTGGTAACAGATAAAGGTCACTGGCAGTGCGGTGACAGTAATACAAGGAATGAGAATGTCAGATTCTGAATGTGTTTGAAGAGCCCAAAGATTTGCTGATGAGTTACATCTCGGTGACAGGGAAGAGTGACTCTCACGTGTTTCCCTGGGGAAATCAGAAGAGTGGCATGCTGTTCACTGAGATGGGAGAGCCTGGGGAGGAGGAATACAGAAAAGAAATTCTAATCCCAGCCCTCGGGAGGCAGAGGTAGGAGGATTGCCATGAGTTCAAGGCCAGCCTGAGACTACATGGTGAATTCCAGGTCAGCCTGGGCTAGAGCGAGACCCTACCTCGAAAAACAAACAAACAAACAAACAAACGAAAAGAAGTTCAATGTTCAAGAGGTAAAGGTAAGACGTCAGACACTCGTGTAGACAAGGCCAGTACATGCTGGGATAGAAAAGTCTAGAGGTGGAGGTCCTGGCTGGAAACAAAGTTGGGCATTGTATTGGTTACTTTTCTTCTTGTTGTGACAAAATTCACAAAATTTTGACAATGACAAAAGCAGCTTAGGGAGGGAACGCTTGTTCTGGCTCTCGGTTTGAGGAGACGCAGTCCATCATGGCAGGAGAAGCTTGGGGCTGCTAGTCAGGAATCAGCGAGAAATGAACCCTGGTGTTCAGCTCACTCTCTCCTTTCCTTTTGAGTCACTCTGGGACCCACATTCAGGGAAGATGTTCCTTCCTCAACTGAGCAAAGGCCAAAGCCCTCTGAAGCCCTTGGGACGCAATACCTGACCTGGACCCTCTCACCCTCTGACTTTCTCTTCCACTTGACCTTGGTTCACTATGGTGCAGCCCCCTGCTGATCCCTCCTAAGACCGGCTGACCCCTTGTAGCAAATAATAACACAAATTTATTGTCTTGTTCTTCTGGAGGTCCAAAGCCCTCAAATCAAGGTGTGGGAAGAATTGCATTTTTTCTGGAGGGTCGGAGGAGGGTCTGTTCTCTAGCCTTTCCCAGCTCTGCAGGAGCCGCTTGCGTTCCCTCCTCCATCATTTCTCTATTGCCATCATCGCCTCACTTTGTCTCCCTTTGAAGACCAACCTCTCCCTTATAAAAACCCTTACATTACACTGAGATGACTCAAATAATCTGGAGTAATCTCCCCGTCTCGGGTGTGAGTGTGTGTGTACACGTGTGTAAGAAGGAGAGAGAGAGAGAGAGAGAGAGAGAGAGAGAGAGAGAGAGAGAGAGAGAGAGAGGGAGGGAGATAGTTTGGGCACATATTGGGTGTTGTTCCTTGTTTGACGAAGGCTCTATGCTGCTGTGGACACCAGGCCAACTGGCCCTTGAGCTTCTGGGGATTCTCCTGTCTCTGCCTTCCGTTTTTCCTTAGAAGGGCTGGAATTACAACCTTGTGCTACCACATCCAGCTTTATATGGGTTCTGAGGATCGGAACTCAGGTCCCCAAGCTTATGTGACAAGCACTTGGCTCACTGAGCCATCTCCAGTCATCAATATTCTAAATTAATCACATCTGCAAAGTCTGTTCTTCCATATCGATACATATTTTCAGTTTCTGGGAATAAAGATGTGGAGCTGAGGGTCCATTTCTCAGTCTTCCATCCTCCTCTGTCGTGTTCATTCTTCCCCTAGGTACAAGCTCCTGATTCCTCAGGTCGGCTCATATGTCACCTGATCATCAAGACTCTCTTGACCATCCATATAAAGCTTCCCGACCTCGTGTCATTTTCCTCCTCAGCATCGGCACACACAGATGCGCCACATCTTTTCTGTCTCCCAATGAGGATGTGAATTACATAAGAGCAGGGATGTTTTACTGTACATGTCCAGCAACCACACCATGCCCGGCACATTGTAGGTACTGGGTGGATATTGGCTGATGAAACAAGCAGGTTATGGCAATGTCCATTTCCCAGCAGGTGGTCAGCTGCCCCTCCAAGAACCAACAAATATCAGGAGACTCAAGGGATGGGCTAAACAATCCCACAAAAGAAAGATGCAGAACTCTGCAGCCAGTGTAGCCGGCTTCTTTGCAAGTGTATACAATAGGCACTTCCTCCGTGTGCATCTCGGAGCCAAGACCCGTGCCTGCGTCATCTCACCATCTTCCCGCCACCAAGTGTGGGAGGTGCAAAGATGGCCAACTTTCAGAGGTCTCTGGAAATCTGAGCTGAAAAGAGCTAGCCCCAAGTTCATTACCCCCCTCTGCTGAGTCCAGAGCTCACTTTTTCAAGCAGCATCCTTCCATCAAAACCTCCCTTCTGCCCTCTAGCCACAGGGCACTGACACAAATACCCAAGAAGGTGAGTTGTCAGTGCATATGCTCAAGCCACCAGTCATTTGATTCCACTGCTCACCCAAGCCCTGCCTCTGTGCACCCCTCCAGAGAGCCCACCTCCAGCCCAGCATGCAGGCCTGGCATCCTTCATTACAGGATGCCCGAGTCCCTCGGTCAGGGTTTGAGTGACAGGTCCAAATGCTTTATTGCACTCCCAAACAGCTTTGATTTTTCAGTCACTCTCCTAAATGCCACCAGAGTACAAAGAAATAATGAGCTCCTAGAAGGTCAAGTGGTTTTTTTGAGCAATGGTTGAGCCCCTTCTCGTAGGTTCTCTCTGAAGCAGGCCCGGAGGTAGCTGGTGTCACATCCACAGAGGCAGAGCATTCAGGCCCCAAGGATAGAGGAGGGAAAAGCAACCCGAAAAGCTTACTGAATATCGCTTCCTGCTCATAAGTTCAATTGAGTCTGGTGCACAGAGCTGTCATGGCGAGCCGGGCATGAGAGCACAGTAGAAAATCCTTCCCCTGGACTTAGGTGTTCTCAGCTCCTCCTCCCATTCTGCTTCATTCTTGGGCTTTTCTCTCTTTCCTTCCTCATAATGATTTTATCTCCCATCATCTGGGGGACGGACGGAGTCTCCAGTGTTTGTATATTTGTTCCTCTGGCCAATAAACTCGCCTAGCCCATGACTCCAATAACCTTGCAGCAGAAACCCAGAGCAGTGGCAATCAATGAAAATACAGAGCAGCAAGGGCCAGCCTGGATTAAATCAAGGGTCACAAATGATAAAAGATCATCTCTCAGATGTGAGGTTGTGGCTCGCCCTTTGAATGGGCCTGGGATCGATAACCTTGGCTGCTTTTCCTAAGACAAAAGGGGTCCAGGTTTGTCTTACTATCTTTTAAAACATATATGCATTTATTTACTGGCAATCAGAGAGGGAGAGAGCGAGAGAATGGGCATTCCAGGGCCTCCAGCTGCTGCAAACGAAATCCAACTGTATGTGCCACCACATCTGGCTTTACATGGGTGCTGGGGAATTAAAGTCAGGTCATGAGGCTTTGCTGAGCCATCTCTCTAGCCCTTGTGTTATTATCTTCATGAAAGTTCCTTGTGACCAACAAAGTCCTTCAAGCTGGGATGCAGAGAGGACTCAGTCAGTAAAGTACTTGCCACACAAGAATAAGGATCTGAGTTCGGATCCTCAACACCCACATGAAAGCTAGCCCTGGTGCTGAGCACCCATAATCCCAGCACTAGGGAGGTGGAAACAGGCTTGCTGGCTTTGTAGACTAGATGTGTGGGTGATCTCCTGGTTCAGAGAATCCTGTCTTAAAAATAAAATGGGGAATGATTGAGGAAACATTTGATGTCAACCTCTGGCATACATGCACACCCACACCCACACCCACACACAAATGCATGCATCCCCACACATACCTATACACACACACCCACGCACAAATGCACGCATAGACCCCACACCTACATACACACACAAATGCATACATGCCCCCACACATTCATACATACACACACAAATGCATGCATACCCCCACACATATACATGTACACACAATTCATGCATACCCCTCCACATACATACACACACACAAATGCATGCATCCCCCCACATACATACATACACACACAAATGCATGCATACCCCCACACATACATTCACACACAATGCATGCATACCCCACCACATGTACATACATACATACACACACACCAAACAAACAAACCCTCAAGTTGCTGCTTGCACCCACTCCCTGCCTCCCTCCTGCCTTTCTTGGTTAAGTTTTGATGGTTTCCCTCCTACTTTTTCTGTTTTATCACCATAAGCCTTTTACCCATTTTCCTTTCTTCTCTGTTTTTCTCTTTTTTATCTAATCCTTTTGCTTCATAGTCAGAGCACCAGATGCCCCGTGGACAGTACTGTCTCACATTCATAAATGTATCTCTGTCCTGTCATTTTGTGACAGCTTCTGTCTATGGAACATTTATTATGCCTGTTCACTGTCACAAACCTACAGTGCATTGTCCTGCAGAATACTCAAAGATACTGTGTGAGGTTGTTGGGGGCTGGACTCCAGGGAACCCCAAGGGCACCTGAGGTACAACATCTGAGATAGTTACCCTGGGGTCACACAAGTGTAGCCTCAGCATCTGAGACTGGCTCCCTTGCTCCTGGACCTTCTGGTACTGTCAGCTCCAGCTCTGTCTTAACATCAGGGAACAAGGCTTGCAAATGGAAGGTCATTGGCTCTGAGCCACCAAGCTAAAGGGTAAGCAGATTGTGAACACAGGCACAGTTGAGTTCAGAATCCAAGCTCATAAGAATGATGCAAATACATAACCAGAGCATCTGCACAGACTTCAAGGATCATTGAGGGTCTTCAAACTTCTGAGAAAAGCCTCTACCACAAGTGCAGGGCTCGAGCTAAGTCAACAGAAAATCTCAACATATCCAAAAGCTAAAATAATGCAAAAAGAAGAAGAAAACATGAACTAAACCAAAAGTGGCATCCTTGTGAACTGCCCCTGTGAAACAAGGACAGGATAAAGAATTCAGAAAATTAGACATCTGTAGAAATGACAAAGTTCATGACAGAAATTAACACAGGATCCTGCCTTACCCATGGGGGCTACCTTCCAAGACTCCTCAGAAATACCTAGAACTCTACACATATGTTCTTCCTGTATGTATGTATTTATTGTAGTTTAATTTGTAAATTAAGCACAGCAAGAAATTAGCAATAACTAGTAATATAAAATAATTATAATGATATGCTATGATAAAACTTATCTGGGAATGTGTTCTGTCTCTGTGAAAAGATTTATTTTACTATGTTCCCCTTCTTGTGATGAGCTGAAGAGAGGAAAGTGAAGTTAATATTGTGATGTGGTCCTAGGCTTCTATGTAAGGGTATTTAAGGACCAGCACTGGGAGAAGCTGAGGGTCTGAGGGGCAGGTAGTAGATCCAGCATGGATACTCTGTATAAGACATGGATGATCCAGGTCTGAGGCGGAGCAGAGGGGACCAGGATCTGCATATATATATATATATATATATATATATATATATATATATATATATATATATATGGAATCTCCCTTAAAATTTTTTCAGACCATGATAAATACAGATGACCAAACGGATGAAAAGCAAAACTGCAGATGAGGATGACTATACTATTTCAACAGAAGAGCTGAAAAGTAAGTTTGAAAAAAATTCGAAGAACTAGAAGACAGAGATAAGTAATAGAGAAAAGATAAAATTGGAGAATCAATCAAAGAAGTTGACTATTAAACTAACAGAGACCCATAAAAGAGGATAATGGAGGGTAAAAGATATCAAAGAACTAATACAAGAAAACTGTACCAAATGCCCAGGGCATTGGGTGATAAAATATTGTCAAAACATGGTGGATAAAGAAATTGTCACAAAATTTTAGAGTCGGTATGATGGCACATGCCTTTCATCTCAGCACCTCCGAAGCTGAGGTAGGAGGATCACCATGAGTTCAAGGCCAGCCCAGGGCCAGTGTGAGTTCCAACTCAGCCTGAGCTAGAGTGAGTCCCTATTTAAAAAAAAAAAGAAAGAAAGAAAGAAAAAAGAAAGAAAGAAATTGTCACAAAGTTCCTAGAAGAAAGGCACTCTAAAGATCAAGTATCTCAGGATTGTTTTAAAGTCTCACCAAATACTATTTAACCCTGAAAGACAACAGAGCAATGCTTAGAAAATAAAAAGGAAAACAACTTCCAAATGTGAGAACTATGTGTGAATAACTAAACGCATTTTCAGACAAGCAGCCTCAATAACCTCACCTCCTCTGGATCCTTTCTGAAGAAACCACTGAAGGGTATGTTTCAGAAAAACAAAGGAGAAAAATCAGCCACTAACAACAACAAAAGCTCCAGGAAACAGCTAGTGTAACCAAGGAAGGTGTTGAAGGAAAGTCCTAAGGCCTCGTGGTCTAATCATTTTAGATGCCTGTCATTTCAGAGAGGAGCCACACAGGCATGAAGGCTCGGGTTTTTAATCCCAGCCCTAGGGAGGCTGAAGGAGGAGGATCACTGTGAATTTGAGGTCAGTCTGGGCTAGAACGAGAGCCTGCCTCCAAAAAACAATTACAATAATTTTTAAAAAATAACAGAGTAGAGCCACAGGAGGGGCAGCACTAACTATCTGGATTTAAGTAATAAAAAAGACAGAAGATCTGGTAGCTTCCTTCATATGTTCCTAAAGAACATTTTAGAGGTGATGGGAAGCATTAACGTGAGACCCTAAAACTATGAGCCTCGCTCTGGGAACTTTAAAATCTGAGCATATTGCAAATTGGTCATATTTCCACGCGGTCACCCTCTGGTCTCCCCTGCCCTCATGCTACCATTGCACCAGTGGATTCATTTTACCTTGCTGGGTAATTTTGTAGCTTTCAGGATCCACTGCTTGATCGCACTGTAGATGACTTTTCTCTCCCATGTGACAGCTAGCTGGCTGGGATATGGCTTCCATCTCAGTTCCATCTTGATTTCTCAATATCCTGCAACTGCAGCCTGTGGCGTCTTCAGTAGTGGGGTCTTACCATCTAGTTCTGGTGGATTAACAAGTGCTATAACAGTGGCCCAAATTGTTTGGGGAGTTTCATGGGCTTCCATGACCAACAAAGAACAGTAGTTTTGGGCTGGAGAGATGGCTAAGCGGTTAAAGCACTTGCCTCCAGTGCCTAAGGCCCCGGTCATAAGGGGAAAACCAATCAGTTTTAGCACCTGGGTTATAGCTCTAACTAGATACCTCCCACTCAAGGGGAGGGGTGTTCCCTGCAGACCCTGTCACAATCCCCCCTCTGAAGAAATAACCCTAACTGCTGTTAGGGTCCTGGGGTGTGGAATTTGGAAAAAAAATAGCATCAGAAAGTACATACATGTTTAAGAAAATAAAAGCACCAGAAGAAGTACATATATGTTTAAGAAACAAGAATTAACAATACCCATTTTTGAACCTATTAAGAGGCAAGGCAAGCTTAATAGAGGCAAGCTCTGACTGGAGAGGGGTTAAGGTGGAGCTTGGCAACATTGTGTGGGGTCTCACTCTTAAACTCTCACACGGGGTTCAATTCCCCAGTACCCACATAAGCCAGACCCACAAGGTGGTGGCCCTGGTGTTCTCTCTCTCTCTCTCTTTCTCTCTGTGTCTGCTTGAAAATGAATAAATAAATATTTTAAAAGAATTTAAATAATAAAAAAGAACAGTAGTTTTAATACGACCAAATAGCATAATATTCTCAGCCCAATATTTGACTTTGAATTAATTTTACAGTTTTATTTTACTTAGGTCATCAAGTATATTGTGAAAAGCTAGATGGAGACAGATTGAAATACTGTCCACTTTTTCCAGTCTGCCTCCTATTTTATTCTTTCCTAATGAAAGCATTAACTATGGAAACTTGGTTCCTCACTAATTCATCCTCATTTGAGGTCCCACACTTAGCTGAGAACCAGCTGTCAATCAGAGGTCCCAACCTCCCAACCAATCATCTTTCTATTGCTAATCCATTTTTAAATTTTTTTTAAACAAAGTCTTGCTATGTAACCCCACACTCACGGCAATCCTGCTTCAGCCTCCAAGTGCTGGGATTATAGGTGTATATTTCTCATCCAGATTTCCTTAAGTGTTTATTAGATACCCAACCATATTCAATACTGACAGCCCTCTGGGAGGAGAGAGAGAGAGAAGCAGAAATACTCCCTGCTTTCAAGGAACTTAAAATCCATTTTAAAGAGGAAGCCCTGGGTCAATAAAAACCCACCCTTTCCCTGAAACAACAGCAAAAACAAACCTTGGTGAACAAAGCAAGGTCGAGCTGTCAGCCCTGTAAGTGAGTCCTGGGAGGGACAGGAGGATGTCTATTTCCTCCTGGGTATGAGAGACCAGGGATGGAGGGAACAGTTACCACAATTTGCAAAGAGAAGGTGAAACAGCCATGTACTCAGATCTCATGTCCTACATAGTCTTTCTGGTCCTCTGACCTCCGGCCACCTCCCTCCCTCCCCGTCTCTCATACCCACAAGGTAGTGAAACCTCCGTGGGTCAAGGCTGCTGTGTTTGAGATATGTGTCTGACACTAATCAACAATGACTTGTTAACTGACATTTCCTCTACGAGAGACACCAGCTTGTGGGCTGTGTACTTTGGCAGGTCAGCCTCCAGCTCAGCCAGGGCTCGAATAGGGGAGTGGAATCAAAGGATGATGATTACTCAGCACTAGGAGGAAAGTGCGGCACTGGAGGTGGATGCTAAGGGCCCCGCTCTTTCCCGTCCTCTCTGTAAGTGATGGAGGACTAGGGAAGGCTCCGCAGAAGGACTCAGAAAGGCAGGCAGGATGGGGCGGGGGTTGTCCTCCAGGTTTATCGTTCAGGGAGGAGAAGCTGAGCTCAGATCTAGTGCGCTGTGAACACCCAGGGGCCCTGGATATGAGGGGACACGAAGACTCCATGAAGATGGGACACCCTCTCCTGCCTTCTCCAACCCACAGAACAAAGTGGCAGTGGAGGTGGCCTTTGGGGAACAATTTTTATCCAGTGTGACCAGTGTTGACAGATGTCCCCAGACTGGAAGGTCTCTGGTCCCCTGAGTCCATCCTCAGAATTCCACTCTGAGGCTGTCCGTGGCTGTGACTGGGCAAGCCAGGTGCTCCGTGTCACTTCACACTTCCTGCAGCTGTCACCACTTTCTTGTCTGTAAAGCTTCCCTTAGTGGCATCCATGGAGCTGGATGCACTGAAGGTCCTTGGGGGGTCAGTGGTCACAGCTGCTGTCCCCCCCCCACAAACACACACACACAGGCCTCTGACTCCACAGGATGACAAGCACTCTAACCATGACTTGCATGTTTTTTATAATTCTGTTTTTCTCTTGACCCAATTTTTTAAAAAAAGGTTTTTGGTTCTTTTTCTCTTGGGCATCGAGGCTCTGCTAGTTTGTCTGCGTGCAATGCAGTGTGAAAACCAGTGTGCAAGAGTGCCCTGCTGTACCAAGGTGTGAGGAGCGGGAGCTGGCCTTCCTAGGCTCTGCCAGGCATCCCAGTGAGGGACCGGAGCTGAAGGAAGGAGGGGAAGGTAGAGACAGTCCCTCCCCCATGCAGCTCCTAGTGCCCTCCTGACCACCTGGGCTGTCCTAACCTCCTGAGATGTCTTCAGAAAACATCCATGCTCAGACCCCTCTCCCAGCAGGATCCAATTCCCTAGGTGGATTCTAGGTGTGTAAAAAAGTCCCCTTCATGATCACATGCGGTCAGCGGGACCAGCCACTCTCTATGCTTAGGGCGAGGGTAGAGATGAACGCAGGTGTGCTGCTGGCTGCACTGTTCCAGGCCTGATGTGAGCTCACACTCTTGAGGCTCACTTTCCATGTCTGTTACCTGGAGAAGATGGTGACGATCCCCCTTCTCTGATGAGGTCAGACACTGAGGGAGTTCTTCAGAGAAGCACATTCATCAACAGGTGTTTAGATAGAGGATTAGTCTTTCATTCTGTGACCACAATCCTAGCAGACAACTTAAGAGAGAAAAGATTTATTTGGGCTCACAGTTTCAGAGGCTTCAGTCCATGGTCACCTGACCTTATGTGTTTGGACAGAACATCATGGAGACAGGAGTGTGTGGCAGAGGAGAGCTATTCACTTCATGACCAGCCCGGAAGCCAAGAACAAGAGAGGAAGTGGATGGGGATAATATATCCCCAAGGACCTGGCCCCAAAGAGTTACTTCCTTCAGCTTTCCCTACCTCCTCAGAACCTCTTAAAATAATGCCACCATCTGGGGGACCAAACGTTCAAATCAGGAGCTATGGGGATATGAGATGTATTCAAACCACAAAAGACAGGTAGACAGATAGAGGTGAAAAGGAACTGGCTGTAATGTTGATGATCATAGTTGGTAACCTGGAGACCCAAAAGAGCTGATGCTCTCACTGCCCCTGTCTGAAGGCCTAAGGCCTAGAAGAGTCTAGATGTTAGACGTTCTGGTTCAAAGGCCAGAAAAGCTGAAATCAGTCAAGCAGGAAGAGTTTTCTTCCCATTCAAAGGAGGGTCAGACGTTGTGTTCTTTGTAACCCTTCAACTGATTGGATGAGGCCGACCCATTCTAGGGCGCACAATCCCCTATACCTGGTTGACTGATTCAAATGTTACTCTCATCCGGGACACCCTCACAAACACGCCCAGAAGAATGTTTCACCAAATCAAGTCAGTGTATAAAATAACCGTCTCAGGCCTGGAAAGATGGTTAGCACCATGCTTGAGCTGAAATGGCTGTTTATTGTAATCATTGATAATGGTTATTGTCACTTGGAGAAATCACCCTTATTTCCTTCTGGATCTTGTAAGTGGAGAAAGCCCTGGAACTCTTCAAGGTGTGGATCTAGAAGATTCTACAAATTGCCACATGGACAATGCCACTCTAGATTCTTTTCCCCCTAGGCTAACACAGAAGTCCCAGAAAATCCTTCCTGGCAGGTCTGTTTGTTATCAGGCATGACGGGAATTTAGCCCCATGACATGTATTTTAAAAGCATTTTTCAGGGGTCCTCTCAGTATCACTGGTCCCCAACTCCATGGCTCTTAGCCTGAGTGACAGAGTCTGGGCACAGCCATGAGACAAGCCAGCAGAGCAGAAACCTTGGGCAGTTTCTGCCTTGAAGGTCATAAATCTCAGACACGTGTGACACCTCGCCTGCTCACTCTCTCTGCCACCTTGCACCTGTGTAGTCATCAGGCTTAAAAAAGCAACTCTCATTTCCTCTCTGGAGAGGGTGCTGAGCCTCAGCTGTGCGTGCCTCCGCTCCAGGCCCAGGCTAAGCATGTCCTGTGGCTGGGGCCTCGTGCCCACCAGCTCTCCTCCTGACACCTGCTCCTGGCAGTGCAGAAGTGGGGCTGAGGGGTTAGATTTCAGACAGAACAGGAGCCTGGGCTCCGGTGCCTCCTGGGGTGTTATTCAGGCTGGAGGAAAGCATGGAGTGTCAGGAGCAGGTAGGACAGCTGGCCCTCATCCCTCTGTGAAGCCTCTCCCAAAGGCTTCCTGGGGCCTCTTCTCCTTAGTGTCTCTGCCAAGTGGAGAGGAGGATTCTGAGAGGAAGCCGTTGCCTGGGTGGTTCTCCCCCAGGTTCTGTAGAGTGAAGGACATGGAGGCAGGCCCAGAAAGTGAACTAGACCTGTCATGTCTATCAGCTGGGTGAAGGACAGTGTAGTGGCGAGCACATTCCCTGCAAGGATCCTGAATCAGGAAGAGGTCCCTTGAAGATCTGAAGTCAGCCTTGGTCTGGCACAGACAGCACCTGCAGAATGGAGACCAGATAAACAGGGTCCCCTCTGTGCTTCGGAGGTATGGTGGGGTCCCTTATCTTCAAAGAGAGGAGAAGCCCCCACAGGCCCTGGCAGTGGGGCATGCTATGGCCGGATTTCTATTTCTGCTTCTAATCCTTTATTCCTTCCAGGAAAAGTGGCACTTCCTGAGCCAGCCATGGCACTTCACATGCCAACAGGCACCGAGCTCTTACTGAGCCCCAGGGAGTGCACTCCTCACTCCACCTGAGTTAGCAGTCTGTCCGCCAAGGCTGCTTGCATTTCCAGAAAGACACCAGGGCTTCATTTTGTCCTGGTCCTTTCCAGATCCCTTCCTGCCTCTTGGTACAGACTATATTTAGCTCCCCAGATGTTAGGGTGAATGAGCCAGACCCACCCCCTTGTGACCTTACATCTAACATACACAGGATGCATGCTCAGAACCAGAAATACCACTGGACCACTGGACCACTCTTGAGAGCTAGAGGCCATGGAAAATCCCCCTTGGATGCAGCAGCTTGAAGAGGCTTCCTAACCTCTCCCACCCAGTGACCCGCTGCAGCTGGCTGACCACCTCCTCTCGTGAGGATGAGTGTCTAAAACCGTGGGTGAAGGGAGATCAACCAGGGATGTGCAAACTTATTAGTCAAGTCAACCCCCCACCCGGGGAGTACTTGATGAGCAATCGTTGGAAGGGGAGAAACTACTCTCCCTTTGCCTCCTGAGGTGAAGCAGGCCCTCCAGTGAGACCAGCAAGGACCCCCAACAGCTTCTACCTGTTGAGAAACTACAGAGCACGTGGCACTTGATAGACATAGTTCTCCTAATGGTGATCCATTTCACAGATGAGGAAACTGAGGCTCCAAGTGCTTATCTAGTCTCAGTCATCCCCTAGGTGGCAGAGCTGAGATTGATCCTGTAAACACACATGTTCCCAAACCTTCCCTGAATGACATTCACCCCTTGCATGGAGGCAGAGGGCTTGCACTTCTCTGGGAGAAGGGAGTTGAGAACACACACTATCATTCTGACCAGTCAGGTTTGATAGTCTAGTGGCCAGCTCCATGTGGCTAGGTCCACCCTCACTAGGGCCTGCCGTGCAGGTGATGTAATAGCGCCCAGAGCACCCCGTTGTGTGTGAACATTCAACTCCAAGTACTGAAGTTCCTAAGGCCTCTGTAGACAGGCCAGGCAAGGTAAGCCCTGCTGACCCTAAAATTGCAGGCAGTGACAGACATGGCTTCAGTAGTTTCTGACTTTCACAACTTGATCCTGAAATGGGTCATGAAAAGTAATGAACTGCGTGTCATTTGGAAGTAAGCAACGGTTGCTGGATGATGTCAGAGATGTGGTAAAGGGCCATCTTGGAATGCAGGTGGGGAATTCTAGGTAGTATGTGTAGTCTGAACAAAACTGTGTGTAAGCCGGGCGTGGTGGCACCCGCCTTTAATCCCAGCACTCGGGAGGCAGAGGTAGGAGGATCACCATGAGTTTGAGGCCACCCTGAGACTACTACATAGTGAATTCCAGGTCAGCCTGGGCTAGAGTGAGACCCTACCTCAAAAAAAACAAAAAAACAAAAAACCTCCGAGTGTGTGTGTGTGTGTGTGTGTGTGTGTGTGTGTGTGTGTGTGTGTGAGCATGCGTACTTTTGATTAAGGAAAGGAGAGGAAGGCTGAGAGGGTCGCCAGGCGCCCTCCCTCACTCCTGCTCCTGCGCTCCCTCGCTGTGCACTGCACACAGGAGAACTTGTAAACCACTGCTAGAGGTGAATGGCGAGTTGATGAAGAACTGTGACCAGAACAGTAACAGGTAGGGCTTCCTTTGGGAAAGGATGCTCTGTCTCAGGGTGTGGAAAGGACTGAGGAAATGAGAAGTCAGAGGGTGACTGTCGTGTTGATGGCATCCTAGACTAAGGTGGGGCGGGGCAGAGGTGAAGGGCTGCAGAGGAGTCAGCCAGACTAGCAGTTCCTGGACTGTGCAAATGAGAAGGGGCTTTGGGGACTCCTTGCACCAGTCCTGCAGCAGAGGAAGGAGTAAAGTGAATGTCTGTGAGCAGGCAACAGAAGAGAAGGTTCTGGGTTTGGATTTGTGAGTTGTCATCTCCGGGTGAGAACAGAGAGTCTTGGAAACATCCCTTTGTTAGGGGAGGAGGAGGCTTGAAGGAGCGAAGCAGCAGCCAGAGACCTGAGAGAGGAGACTCTTAGCAGTCTCAGAGCTGGATCTGTTAGGATACTTTGGCTTCAAGGAAAGGACCGAGCTGACCAACAATGGTTTAACTAATAAGAACATCTATTCTTTTACAGAGAGTCCAAAAGTAGACAATTTCAAGTTTGATTCAGTGCTTAATACCTGAGGTTTCTCTTGGGTTTTTCCTCATGTTTGCAAGGTGGTTTATAGCAGCTCTAACTGTCAATCCTTCAGTGAGTGGCCAGCACCTCGGGAGTGGAAGCTGAGCTCCTCTGGCAGAAGACAGGAGAAAGGCAGGCATCCGTCAAGGCCTCCATCTGGAGCCCTTGGAACAGAGAGGTTCCAGAGGGCTGGACGGGAGTCTCTGCCAGAGCAGCAGGCTCAGTGACATGAACACAGAGATCGAACAAGGAAGAGTGGGGGAGAGGTCAACTTATGCAGGTCCAGAAAAGTGCAGAAGGAAAAGAAACCAAACTATAGGGAATTGAGGAGTGTGTGGGGATCAGGAGATACTGTAGCCTCTAGTTCTTAATGGTGGGAGGGTGCGTGGGTGGGGGGGTCACGTGCATGCCTTAGCGTGTGGTTGGTCAGAGGACAACCTTGAAGTATTTGTCCTTCCTGGTTACCTTGTTTGAAACAGGATCACTCGTGTTTGGTTGCTGCTCTGAATGGCAGACTAGCTGACCTACAAGCTGTGGGATTCGCCTGACTCCATCTCTTGTTTGCTGTAGGTATGTTGGGATTGCAGACACTTGAGCTACTTGTGTATGGCTTTGCATGGGCCAGCTTAGGCAGCAGGCACATTGAACCACTGAGCCATCTCCTCAGTCCCAACAGAGGATGTCTTATTGTCCCAGCATGGGGGACTATCCATTATCACAACTTGGGGGGGGGGAGTTGTCACACCGTGTCTCCTAGCACCTAGTGTCCTTGGCTTCAGATGCATCTCAAATGGCTGAAGATCAGAGATTGCTGGGCATCCTGTGGGGAGCATGACAGCCCCCAACAGAGAAGCCTCTGGGCAAAATGTCAGTTCGACTAAGGCCTCAGGCCCTTGGAAAAGCTAACCTGGGGGCAGAGAGTGCTTGCCTAGCATGCTCAAGGCCCTGGGTCCATCTCCAGCAGCGGAAAGAAGGCCATGGATGGTGCAGGGCTCTGGGTGGAATGCAGCTAGGCTGGATAGGAAAAGTGAAAAATGCAAGGGCCAGGAAGGCAGGTGAGACCTCAGCCTGTGACCTCCACTAGGAAGCCAGTACAGAGGAGAGAGAGGTCCTAGACACGTGGAAGGATGTGTGTCATTTTTAAGGCCCTAGAGAGCTCTTTCAGTGGAAACTTTAAGCAGGAAAGGCATCTGTAGTTCTAAGACTAAGGAAAAGAGAAAATGAGACACAATGTTTTTGTCTGCTTTCTGTTGCTATAACAAAACACCACAGTCTGGGAAACTTACAGAGAAGTCTATTGAGCTCACAATTCTGAGCTGGAAGACCCTCCAGCATTGTGACAGCATCTGGCTGTCCCACAGTGGAGAGGACTGTGTGTGGGAGAGGCAATGCATACTGGGTAAAGTCATTCCCAACCTAGTTTTGTGGTCCACCTACTCCTTGATAAAGACATTATCCATCCATGTTGCCCTCCTCCCTTCTGCTCTAGGGACAACATTTCTGGTCCATGAATTGGAGAGGCACAAACCACACAAGGGGAAGACAGGTACTCTGCTCCAGGAACTCCATTGTCTGACAGGACAGGAGGCCAGGTTACCTGTTCGGGGATAGTCGGGACCGGAAGTAAAGGGAATGAAGATTAGGCTGGCCCAGTCTAGGGAAAGGAGCTAAGTTTGGGGCCTGGGGTCCCCGCAGTGGCCACGCACACTCATAGCTGTGCGGCTATTTCCAAATGCATCCTGCACTCAGGGCCAGCAGCGGAGAAGGCCTGGTGACACGGATGCAGAGAGAGGGGCTCTCACAACCAAGTGTGCCAAGTGAACCAAAGCTGCCAGAAGCAATGGGAAAATGGTTCCAGTGGTCAGCGCTGAGGCTTCCCTGTGGCCTGAGCCCCAGAAAGTCATCAAAGCTCTCAAAACCTCAGTTTTCTCATCTGTGACATGAAGCTAAAGAGAATGTTTACCTCATGGGATGGTTGTGAGGGCCAAGTGACAGAGGAGCTTTGTGGCCTTGATTCCTAGCCTAAGGCCAGTCATGACTATCCATCCTTGACAGAGAGAATGATTACCAGGACCTGTGGTCACCTTCATTGTCACAATAGCGGGAGCCAGAAGGAGAATTGCTCTCTGGAGCAATAGCTGGATAAGCAGAGCTCTCCCGACACATGCTCTGTCCCACCTCTCCTGTAGGGGAGGTTTAGTGCACAATCCTCCCATGGGGCTTGGGAGGGAAGAAATGTCTTCATTGCCACCTGCTGTGTAATCCACCTAGAGCTTAACTAAAGTCAACAGGAGCTGGAACGGGGGAGAGAAAGGTGAGGAAAAGGGAGAGAGAAGCTCTACTTACTGGCTCATGGCCAATCAGTGTTACTGCTTCAGTTTCGTAGGGACATTGTTTTCTTTGAAGATAAAACATCTTAAACACTCCCAGGATACATACAGAGCAGCAGCACATCTGTAATTCTTAGGAGACTGTTGATAGAATCCAGGCATGCTGGTGCACACCTGGAATCCCAGCACCCTAGAGGAAGAGGAAGAGGCAGAGGCAGAAGAAGCGTGAGTTCAGGGTCATCCTCAGCTACAAAGTGAGTTCCAGGCCAGCATGGGCTACACGAGACCCTATCTCAAAAAAAATGTTAATAGGGGAAGTAGTTTTGAACATAGGTCTTTATGTTATAGTCTCCACAGGCCACTTACTGTTTCATTCATTCCCTCATTCATTCATTCTTTCATATGTTCATCTATTATTCATTCAGTTAAGAAGCTGGACTTGGCTGGGGAGATGGCTCAGTGGTTAAAAGTGATTGCAAAACCTTCCAACCTGGGTTTGATTCAACATTATCCATATAAAGCCAGATGCACAAAGTGGGGTATGTATCTGCAATTCCTTTGCAACAGCAAGAGGCCCTGACATGCCTACATACTCTCTCAAATAAATAAATAAATAAATTTTAAAAGAACCTAGATTCTAGAACGCCACTCCCTGAATTCAAAGCTGGACTTTTCCATTTGAACGCTTTATGAACCTGAGCTTTCTCTTTTTCTATGGGAGGAAAAAGGTTTATTTCAGGCTTATAGATTCTGGGGGAAGTTCCACCATGGTGGAAGAACATGGCTACTTCATATATCCACATAAGTGGAAAAACATCAACACCAGTTGTCACAGCCAGAGCTCAAACTGGCTCTCAACATACCTAGTATGGATGGAATCAAGATCTGCCCCCAACAATACACCTCTAGGAGGACTCTGCCCACTAGAGACTGAAGTAGGAAGCTTAATGTTAATCAAAAGTACCTGAGTCTTTATTTGCAAGGAGAGAGAGAGAGAGAGAGAGAGAGAGAGAGAGAGAGAGAGAGAG